>JAFFST010045407.1:19025-39585 GCA_022414735.1 Noturus placidus
CTCTTTTTCGGAGCGCGATTGTACGGACGCGACATTGGCTCTTTTTCGGTGCGCGATTGTACGGACGCGACATTGGCTCTTTTTCGGAGCACGATTGTACGGACGCGACATTGGCTCTTTTTCGGAGCGCGATTGTACGGACGCGACATTGGCTCTTTTTCGGAGCGCGATTGTACGGACGCGACATTGGCTCTTTTTCGGAGCGCGCGACATTGGCTCTTTTTCGGAGCGCGCGACATTGGCTCTTTTTCGGAGCGCGATTGTACGGACGCGACATTGGCTCTTTTTCGGAGCGCGCGACATTGGCTCTTTTTCGGTGCGCGATTGTACGGACGCGACATTGGCTCTTTTTCGGTGCGCGATTGTACGGACGCGACATTGGCTCTTTTTCGGAGCGCGATTGTACGTACGCGACATTGGCTCTTTTTCGGAGCGCGATTGTACGTACGCGACATTGGCTCTTTTTCGGAGCGCGATTGTACGGACGCGACATTGGCTCTTTTTCGGAGCGCGCGACATTGGCTCTTTTTCGGAGCGCGATTGTACGGACGCGACATTGGCTCTTTTTCGGAGCACGATTGTACGGACGCGACATTGGCTCTTTTTCCGTACGCGTGTACGGACGTGATGGTTATTTGCATTATGTTAGTTATGGTGTCTTATTTATAGCTCTAATACATCAATATGTAGTGGATTCTAGCCATACCAGGGGGAAGAGGAGTCTTCTTTTGGATTAAAACAACAGCAACTTTAGTGTTTCTGCCCTGCAGACTTGTCCTATGTACAAATAAATCAGAAAATATTCTTATTTACATGAGACATTACAGCATGTTCTGGTAACACCTAAATATTAAAAAGGCACAGTTTGTCATTTTTTTAAAAAACATTTCAATACTGATTCATACGTGATTATATGATTTTAGATGCCCTTGCCATGCAAGGCCATTTGCTGTTTATCAGTTGTATACTGAAATCTTTTTGGCCCAGAAATCAGATCAATTTCACTTTGCCAAAAAGCCCTATTTTGGTTTCATCTGACCATAGAACCCGATCCCATTTCAAGGTCCAGTAGTGTCTGACAAACTGAAAATGCTTGAGTGTGTTTTTGGATGAGAGTAGAGGCTTTTTTCTTGAAATGCTTCCAAACAACTTGGTGATGTAGGTGACTTCAGATTGAAGTTTTGGAGAATTTCTGACGCCAAGATGAGACTAACTTCTGCAATTCTCCAGCTGTGCTCCTTGGAGTTTTTGTGGCCACTCGAACCGTGCTCTTCACAGTGCGTTGAGACGATACAGACACACATCCAATTCCAGGTTTATTCATAACATTTCCAGTTGACTGGAACTTCTTAATTATTACCCTGATGGTGGAAATGGGCATTTTGAATGCTTCTGCTATTTTCTTATAGACACTTCCCATTTTGTGAAGCTCAACAACCTTTTTGCTGCACATTGCTGCAATATTCCTTGCTCTTACCCACTGTTATGAATGACTAAAGTAATTGAGCCTGTGTGTTACCTCATATTTATACCCCTGTGATTTCCTGTTCCTGGTCCCCCAGGTGTACATTTTTTTAAATATATAAAATGGGAATATACTTCAAATATCCATCCATCCATCTTCAACCGCTTACTCCTTTTCAGGATCACGGGGGAACCTGGAGCCTATCCCAGGGAGCATCGGGCACAAGGCAGGGTACACCCTGGACAGGGTGCCAGTCCATCGCAGGGCACAATCACATACACACACATTCATACACTACGGACAAATATATTTCTCTCATATGAATTCAAAGTGTTCTCAATAATTGTTGCAAACCTATATTTTTTATAAACCTGTTGCAATTGTTTAATATCCATAAGAGCAGAGTATTTTTGTTAATTTTGTTAAGTTAAAAAAATTAAGACAATTTTCCTCAGCCTTCTTTGCTCATATTTACCAAGGGTGCCAGTATTAGTGGAGGGCACTGAGAGAGAGAGATACACACACATACAGTGCCCTCCACTAATATGTGTATACACACACACACACACACACACACACACACACACACAGTATCCAACAAAAGTGAGTACACCCCTCACGTTTGTAAATATTTGATGATATCTTTTCATGTGACAACACTGAAGAAATGACACTTTGCTACAATGTAAAGTAGTGAGTGTACAGCTTGTGTAACAGTGTAAAATTTACTGTCCCCTAAAATAACTCAACACACAGCCATTAATGTCTAAACCGCTGGCAACAAAAGTGACTACACCCCCAAGTGATCTTGATACGGATCAGCCACATCTACCTGACGATCTCCACTTTAGTGGCGCACTCGGACTGCTTCTCCTTCCACTGAGCGTCATCCCAGTCCAGCTCGTAGAAGAGCACCACCAGTGCTGGCACGAGGTTCAGGTGCTTATTCATCCATCCTGTCTTCAGGATACCTTTAGGGATGTACCACTCATAGGAGGTCCTCTGTTGAAATACATCAGAGCACAAAGCCACCTGTAGATCCACTATATACAGTAGGAATCAGTATGAGTCATTCAGTTTAGTCACTTTACCTTGGTTCTGCACTTTGGGTATTCGTGGTCCCCGGGGAGCACTTTAAAAGAAATTGGGACTCTGTCGGCCCGTCGGTTGGCGCAGAAGGCATCCCATATGGCGCGATGGATGGCATTGTAGATCACGTCGAGTCCTGTCAGAGCTACAAACGCCATGGGCCTACAGCACAACTCCGGCGGGAGTTCCCACTGTGTCGGACTCATCTTCCTCAAGTGGCTGCTTCTATAGCCTACAACTGGAACAGCTCACATCAATTCTACTGCCATCGCAGAGACACTAAATAAGTTGTGTTTAAACCCAACTAAGTTCATTAGACTTTATCATGGACAGCAACCAAAAGTAATAACTGCAAGAGCTGGCAGGATTCTGGTCAGAATTCTCTTGGGAGAAGAAAAACATTCTGCTGTGTTTTAATTAAACACAAAACATACAGCATAGCCTTAAAAACAGCCACTGTTTAGTAGAGGTCCATCAATTGACCAGTTTTTCCTTTGAGTGTTACATTTCCATTAGGGTTTTTCACACTGCAAATGACCCTGGGTTATCGTCGTTCTACAGCCCGTGTCTAACCCTGAGCAGACGAACAGTTCACACTTGTTATTTAGAAACAGGGTTAGAACCGCTTTTAACCCAGGGTTACATTCGCTCATGCCACGTCAAAAGTTTGTGGACACTCAAAATATTCCAAAAAGCAGCCAATAAGAGTCCAGTGTAAGTGGGAACTCCTTTAATACTGTTTAAAAAGCATCTCGGGTAAATTCCTCAAGAAATAGGATGAGAAAACGCTAAGAATACATTTCTGGAAAGTCTAGGCAAAACGGGTGTCTACACTGAAGATGCTAAAATATTATTTTTTTTTGTATTTTCTATCACAACACAATTCCCATAGATCAATTTGTGTTACTCCAGAGTTTTTATTATTATTATTATTATTATAATAATAAAATGTTGGAAATAAAAAGAATGAATGAATGCGTCTAAACTTTTAACCAGTAGTGTACATACACACGGACACATACGCACACAGTTCTGTGCTGCTAAGATCTCTCTCTGGCTTGTTACGGGGCCCTGACAGCACAATCAGACACACTTAAGTAAACTTGGGCTAATAAGACAGGTGCGAGTCATCACGCATTACCTGCCAGTTCTACCTGCCTCCTCTCGGACCACAGCTGATGCTCGACCACGGCCCCACCACTACAGACATTTATCCACTCATTGTTATTGACACCACGAATATGCAAATAAGAAAGTTAACCCAGGGTTAGGAATGTACAGTATGAAACGTCAGATAATGAACTCTCAGGAGTAATTGTTAACCAGGGGTAAAATACAAGCAGTGTGAACCGTGAAACCCAGGATTACATAAACCCGGGGGTTTAGAACGACCCTGGATAACTATTAATAACTATTTCAAGTGTGAGAAGCCCAATTCGGGATCAGTTTTAAAAACTAGGAGTTGGTTAATTTATCAGTTATCGGTAAAATCCACTATCGGTTGATCTCTACAGTTTAGGAATGTCTAGTATTATCATCAGGAGGACACTCCTATCAAACAATTCAACCAAGACATGCTCTTTTGTGTGCTGATTTGATCAATATCAATGATTAATACAACCTCCATAATTTAAGGAATTAAACACGACAGGGTCAATTCATTTCTAAGCTCAAGCCGAAAGTGAAAGTGCTGAAAAGCTATTTTCCCCATAATGTGATGAAGAAATAAAGGTTTATTTGATGCACAGCAACTGGTGCTTTTTTTTCCCCTTTCTATTTTTTAAACTTATTTTTCCGACTTGTTAAAGTAGTTAGTCAGCTATCTCAGAGGTTCCCAAACTTTTCCAGGGCAAGGCCCCCGAAATGGCATTAACATTTGACCGAGGCCCCCCTTTTGCAAGATGACTTTAAAACACATTAAAAATACAGACTTCTGAATATATCCCCTTTTTTTTATTAATAATTACATCTTACATTACATTAGGAATTGATTGTGTGTGTGTGTGTGTGTGTGTGGTTGTCTGAGAGTGAGAATTTATTTTTCACACCACATTGTTGAGGCCCCCCTGGCGCCCCCACTTTGAAAACCACTGAACTATCTGACTAACATGCTGATGAGTTAAGTACTACTGTACTGCTAAACTACTGAGATAAGTCTAACATCACAGATGTGGGATTTCTGCATTATAAATCCCACTGGGGCGGCTGTGGCTCAGTCGGTAGAGCGGGTTGTCCACTAATCCTCTAACCGTGGGGTTGGCGGTTCGAATCCCGGCCTGGGTGACTCCACATGCCGAAGTGTCCTTGGGCAAGACACTGAACCCTAAGTTGCCCCCAATGGCAAGCTGGCAGCTCTGCTACCATTGGTGTGTGAATGTGATCTCATTAGTAAGTCGCTTGTAAATGTAAAAATGATATTTCTGTACAAGCTGCTTTGAGACAATGTACCATTGTAAAAAAAAGCGCTATACAAATCGATAATTATTGCTGCATGAAACAAATAAAACAGGAAGTAATAAATAAATACAGGAATATAAATCTCCTTCTGTTGGACTGAAACATGATTTTAAGAAGATGATAATTAAATGAAGCATGGCAGTTTAATCATTTTATTTCTATTCACACGCCTCTCATTTTCAGTGATATTTGCATGGAGTTGTCCTAAAGTAAAAGAAAAGAAGAACAAATTGGTTTTCCCCTCATTATGTGATGCAGAAATAAAATGTTTCTCTGACACATAGCAAGAAAGGGTGTTTCTTTGTTATTGTGTCGAGCCAGAAGAATAAATGCATAGCTTCTTTAGTGGCCTTCATGTCAATAGTATTAACTCAGACTGTTGTAAGTGAAACTAAGGGATGTGAAAAACCAGCTCTAATCCACAAACTAAACCCAGTGTAGAAATACTCGCTGTAGTATTCAACATTCTGCTTCATAAAGACCCTGAGAAATGTCTCGTGTTTAAAAGGCTAGAGTATTAGTTTAATGTTACTTAGAATTACAGGAAAGTGTTCTAGCTAACGCTGCAGTATTTACTGATTCTTTTTATAATCCAGTTCCGCAGTTAGCTAAAAGCTAGCCAGTCTAGAACATTCCTCCACAAGACGATCAAATGAGAACTGCAGAACCGAGCTGTTTATTAACAGGTACTTACCTCTCTGAGTGAATCAGCTCTTCAAACAACGGACCCTCGCTACATTTAACTGTTTTATACACCGTGTTTATGTCCGAGTAGCTTCAAGCTAATTGACAACCCATGACGTGCATGATTTCTTCTTCTGGGGTGCCCTTCCCATAGCAATGGAAACATTACTGCCATCTCTCGGCCTACTTGAAACCATGCTGAACGAAAAAACTAAATAAATAAATATTATCATTATAACAACAACAACAACAACAACAACAATAATAATAATAATAATAATAAACATCGCTTCCTGTATTAAGAGCTGTTTAACGGTTTTCCCACTCGCATACATTTAGATTATAAAATACACAATACGCCCACGCGCAGTTTAACGAACATTCTTCTTCTGCATAGAGAACAAGAAGTAATAACACATTTCCTTAATGTGAAGTGTATTTGTTTATTTATTTATTTTAAAGCCATCTATACGATATAAGGGCTTCATGAAAATGTATAAAGACGTTTTTAACTCAATAATGTTAATTTTGTTATAAAGTTTGAAGTGCCATTTTGTACGTTTAGCCACATGTAGCTTACAGTTAATATTATTAAATATTACAGATATATTATTAGTATTATTATTACTACTACTACTAATAATAATAATAATAAGCACCACTAATAAACCAAACGGTGGTGACGTTTAATGTGCGCGACGACTGAATGCGTGATTGAGTGCGCATGCGCAAGAGGGAACAGAAGGGACCGGTTAAAGCAGAAGCATCATGGCCGACAAAGTGCAGATACAGGAGGCGATTAAAGTACAAGGAGAGGTGGTGCGAAAACTTAAAGCAGAAAAAGCCAGCAAGGAACAGGTCTGTGTGTGTAATATTTGAATATATTCCTGTTTTTATAGCGATATATAAATACCCCCCATGGCGTAATTTACAACTCGTTGCTAACATGTACATTTAGCTTCGTCATGAGAAACAGCGTTGTAGTTACACCCCCCTTCCCCCATGACTGCACATTATCTATTCATCTTCAATATCACGGTGTAAACATCTCTACAGTGCTGGGACAGTTGATCATGCTCATAGCTTCTACACGTTTAGCATTGTGCTCATCAGTGTTAACAAGGAGCTGATGCAAGATTAGGATAGAGGTGTGAGGAGGCAGTGCTGGCCCAGTGCCACTTCTTACCCACTGCTACTTTCTCTACATGACACTGGGGTGACACATGACCATTTTACTATTTACATAGTGACAATTTGTTGATTGGTCATGAGTAGAGACAATATGACTCAAAAGATGTGTCTGTGGTCCAACTCCTCATCTTCACTCTTTGCAATCATCACTGTTTGTTTACTTAAAAGGAAAATCCAACCTGAATGAAATCCAGCCTTGCGGATTTATTCCGTAATGGAATTCTTAATTCTTTCATCGATCTTTCAACAAGTTCCTACATTAACTACTAGTAGGACTGATGGATTAAATGAGAGTGATGCAGCGATGCTTCAGTCTTTTAGTCTGCCCAGCTCTCTTGCCTTCTCATCTGTCATGATTTATTCGCAAATCCCTTCTGACTATACCAAATATATTTCCAAATATCTTAAACTCGGACGGTTTAGTACAAAATGTCAGCGAGCTGTTGCGGCACGTTTGTTAGTTGTGCATGATGAATGGTGTGTGTGAGTGTGACTATTCTGTTTATGCAGAAGTAGATTAGAGTGCGCTTGATTTTTGACGCCATGCTCTCATGTTTTGCTTCCTTGATGCTGTGATGCCCCTAGTGCTAGGGTCGCTCACCACTTTTCTCCTGTTCTTCCTGCTTGCTGCTGCGGTTCCTCCATATTTCCTCTGTACTCATCATCAACATTGTCGTCGTCTTGCTCTCCTGATCACTGGACATTTGAAACTGCTTGGATTTCAACTTTTATGGACCTGTTGTGCGGATGACTTCCTGCTCCTGAACTGTGACTCTGTGTGTGTGTTTGAAAAATGGCGACTCTCGGCTTGTCATTTGTGCGTCTCTGTACTGGACTGACGTTCCGCTGGGCTTCGCCGTGGCTCCGCCCCCTGCGCTGCCTTTCTGGGATGACTGTATCTCAGGTAGGAGAAATGAAACCAAGATATAAACTTATTTTCTCTCCATGCTGCTCCGGTTTTGTAATTTCGTGATTTTATGTGATTTTATTCCTTCATGAGAATGCCACAATAAAATTGTAATTTTTTTAAAAACGCTCTTTGGTTAGCATATTTGTAAAATTAGGCCTTATTTGTTCAAATGTGCTCAAGGTGTGTGTCAATAATAAGTTATACATCACAATATTCAATCTACACAATATCTCTAAAGCATAGAATTGTGGAGATGAAGAATTGTGGATGTTCCACAACATGAAAGCCCGGTGAAGTGCCTTGAAACGTGCAGCATTATACGATGTGTTCACGTAATTTCCTCTGAAACAGGAAGTCAGGGCGGGGCATATCGAGTGGCCCCTCCCAGCCCGGGCTGAGCCGTACTTGATCGTTAGTACCATGGATTTTTATAATGTTGGGGGAAGGACACTTTCAATAGAGTCTACAGATTCTAGAGAGCATCTGATTGGACAGTAAATCTTACGAGAAGCTGAAGTGCAGAATGATTTCATCAAAATTGTTGTTGCATCTTGGTAGTAGAGAGAGTGTATATTTTGAATGCGTATATCTTCTAAACATGAATTTTGTCATTGTTTTGGCACACACTAGCATATAGATATCTTAAGGCTATAACATATTCATACTAAAAGGTACAAAACTTCTGTCTTGGTTCCACTTTAAAAAAATGGTCCTTCTGTAAATTAGTAAAAAATTTCATCATTGGTAAATATGTGTTTATAAGAGGAATAAAACACTTCAGGATGTGCTGTAATGGGAAAATAATCACCTTCAGGGTGAGAAGAGTAACTCCGATTGACATCAGGCCAGATTACACCACTCTGTCGTCGATTTATTTTTCTATAAGTAAGTGTTTCATTTCTTACAGAGAGCTCGGTAACCTGACTGTAGCGTTCTGTAAATAAATTCATCCTGAAGAGGAACAGATGCGCAAATATTTTACCTCTGAAAATGTGATTAAGCTGACCTCTTAAACGAGTAAATAAGGGGTCGTGAATTAGATCTACAAAAGCCGGTGATTATTCCCTCTTGCTAGCCACAAGCCATGATGGGGTCTAGAGAAGGGGGAGGAGACAAAAAGGAAACCCAGCCCGACACAGACACACCAATGGCACATAGAACAGACTGACATACATAATAACACCTCTCTCTCTCTCTCTCTCTCTCTCTCGGTGTATATATGTATGTATATATAATGTATATGTTTGTTAATGTTTTCCTTTTATTGTTTTTTTTTTTTTTCCCCCTCACAGATTGATGAAGAAGTTGCCAAACTGTTAGAGCTGAAGGCTCGGCTCGGAGGAGACGATGGCAAACACATGTTTGTTCTTAAAACAGCGAAGGTATTAGCAGGAATGTTTGTGTTTATACAGTGGTGTTATACTCTGCGGTGGAATATTTGAAATTGCAAGTGTTTGTGTGTGTAGGGGACCAGGGACTACAACCCCAAACAGATGGCCATCAGAGAGAAGGTCTTCAACATCATCATCAGCTGCTTTAAACGCCATGGTGCTGAGACCATCGACACCCCTGTCTTTGAGCTCAAGGTACACACATGCACACACACCTTATAAAACCTGGACATTACGTGTAGACACGTAAATGAATAACGTAAGATTTTATATTATAATGTAAAATCTGAGATAGATTCTAATGTTCAGTTCTCAAATCTGATTGGGCAGAAGGTGTTGCTTCATTTTCTTACAACAGCAGCTCTGACACTAGTCCAAGGTCCTGTGTGGAACGTTGAGCGATGATTTAACACCACGAGCAAAACAAACTTCCTGTCTTCTCCAGAAAATGAATTCGATGAACTCCATCAGCTACTCAGATTATATATTATATCTCTAAGATGTGACTCTAACGTTAATGCTGCCCTTCTCACAATGTGTGTGAGTGAATTGGTGAAGGATTTTGGTTCATGATCGTTCATACTTGTACTTTAATGCACAGCTTACTAGAATCCTGCATGTTGACTTTAATATAATGTAAAAGTTTTAGTAAAATTTGCTTTCTTTTCCCCTTCTGTGATTAGGAAACATTGACTGGGAAATATGGTGAAGACTCCAAACTCATCTATGACCTGAAGGACCAGGGAGGAGAGCTGCTGTCTCTCAGATACGACCTCACTGTATCCTAGTTTGATTTAAACTCTGATTGGCTGGGAATGTGGTATTTTATTCAGGACGCCGTTGCAGGCCGGCCTAGAATCAGCCATAAAATTAAAATACGAGGTCTTCCCTAGCTACCGTAGTTCAATCCTAACTTAAAATAAACATACCTAGTAGGAAATTTAAAACGTCCTCCCCTTTCTACTACTTATAGTTATAAATAATGTACTTAAACAAGGTTGAGACATTTTTGACAGTAAACAGGAGTTTTTTGTTTGTTTACTGGTGGTGTGGGTCGAGTATGGATGTGATTGACATCTACATGCACATGGGGTGGGGCTTCTACATTACCAAAATGTCCATAGATAACTGTTTGTGCTTGTGAATTTGACATTATTGAGACATGACGAGTAGGAAAATCAGGCATAGATGTCCCAGTGTTTATGCAGTGATTGATTTTCCAGCTTTTCTCCCATAGACAGCTCTCTGTTCATGTTGGCTTATCCTTTTCAACAAAAAAAAAAGAATAAGGATTTTTAAACGCAATCTTCAGAGGTGAAACTGAATGCTAAAGCCAGGTGTAGATGGTCAGAGCTATTTATTGTTTAAAGAATCAATCAAACAGGACATCCCTGGGTAACAGGAAACCTGTCAGTCACGTGTTCCAATATTTTTGCTCACCTACAAATTGGATGGTCTGGTACAAAATGTGCTATGTTCTGTTATTTAACACATCAATGTATAAATACCAGGAAATAAATTCTCCCTTTTCATATTCATCTATCGATCTCAAACCCAAATGTCTTGAGTCTACAGCAAAAACAGTTGAATTGGCCATGCCGTTCCAATAGTTTCAAAGGGGACCGTATAAGCTTTCTGTATTTGTTAGTAGCTTGAGTCTTAAAAGAGCAAAGTAAAACTAAAGCCACCAAATATTATCTGAAGTGATATCTGGGGTAAGTGGAACATGTTGCTCTGTCTGTTATCGCTTTCTTAACTGCTTCCTGTTCAGGTACCTTTTGCTCGCTACTTGGCCATGAACAAGATCACTAACATCAAACGCTATCACATTGCCAAAGTGTACCGCAGAGACAACCCCGCCATGACCCGGGGCCGCTATCGAGAGTTCTACCAGTGTGTGAGTGTTTCCTGTTCAATACACGTCCTTACACACTGCTGCTCTCTAACACAGAGATTTTCAATCCATATAGGAGTTTATTTAAATAAAGCTTTTTGATCTTATTAGAAGCATTGCGCTATCACTTTAAACTATCTAGTATATAGGTGTAATCATTTTTCTCAGATTTATAACCATCTTAAAATGTCTCTCTCTCTCGTGCTGTAGGATTTCGACATTGCAGGACAGTACGACCCGATGATACCTGACGCCGAGTGTTTGAAAATTGTTTACGAGATCCTGAATGAGCTGGACCTGGGCGACTTCCACATTAAGGTCAGAAGCCTTAAATATACTGAAACTAATAAAGTTAAAATCATATTTGGACAATTTCACACTTATACAAAATATATTCATCGTGCCAACACAGCAAAACCGGTCATTACATAAATAAGTGCCCCGATTTTCATTGTTTTGCACTTATGTTGGGTGATTATTTATATAATGTAATAATAAGTCAAAGGTTTAAACATACACTCATTCTTTATATTTATTTCCCACATTTTGGAATAATAATAGTTATCAAAACTCTGGAGTAACACAAATGGAACTATGGGAATTAGATTTTTTTTTTTTCCTCATTTTTAAAATAATATTTTAGCATCTTCAAAGTGGACGTCCTATTTGCCTAGATTTTCCAGAAATGTATTCAAGGCGTTTTCTCAACCGATTTCTTGAGGAATTTCCCTGATATGCTTTTTAAACAGTATTAAAGGAATTTACACCTACGCTGGACTCGTATTGGCTGCTTTTCAGAATATTCCGCTCCGAGTCATCCGTTTAAA
Organism: Noturus placidus; assembly: GCA_022414735.1. NCBI lineage: Eukaryota > Metazoa > Chordata > Actinopteri > Siluriformes > Ictaluridae > Noturus > Noturus placidus. The sequence goes on from JAFFST010045407.1 coordinate 30,934, forward strand.
AATAATAATAATAATAATATTTTTTTTAAATAAAATGTTTTCTAATGAAAGAAATGAATATGTCGGCACAATTCCATTTTTGTCAACAACACCGATTTCAAACATTTAAGCATACACTTTCAGATCAAAAGGTTTTTAAGATCATGAGAAACATTTCAGCCGAGTGTCCACAAACTTTTGACCTGTAAACGGGTAAGTAAATAAAGAGCCCTTTTGAGTTGTCAAGCCTGCGTCCAGTTTCCTCATTTCCCAGTGAACCAAAAAGGCCTTCGGGGCAGGGTTTCGTAACCCCGGGTGAAAAGCGGTGCTAACCCTGCTTCTAAATAGTATAAACCGTTCCTCTATTCGGGTTTAGAACGATGATAACCGAGGGTCAGTCGCAGTGTGAAAAACCCTAATGGAAACGTAACACACAGCCGGGTGTCCAAACTTTTTATTGTTTGCCTGTGTATTTATTTTTTATATATATTTATATATATGCTGTGTATATAATACCTTTTCAGTGTTTTGCTCAGGGGGTCAAACTCCATTTAGGTAACAGGCCACGTTGCATTCAGTCCAGTGTCAAATGGGTCAGACCAAAAAAAGATCTGCTTAGTCAACAGTCAATAACGATTCTAAATGTGTTCATTTCAGTGTTTACTGAAAGGCCCTTTGAACTTTGAATTCTCATTATTGGCACATGTTTTTTGAGTAGCTGACATTGGCTCTTTTTATTTTGGGTTTATTGCTCTATTTTGCCCCCTAGTGGAATGACCAAGACTTATATTTCCTTTATATTTATGAAATTGAACGAATTGTTGGCTAGTAATAACCTTAAGACCAGACATGTAAACTTTTTGCGGGAACATTGTGTTCGTGATTACAGTTGTTCTGCCGAGAATTCCTTAAAAAAAAATACATTGTTATTTCATTGCCACGGTTTTCCAGGTGAATGACCGCCGCATTCTGGATGGTATGTTTGCGGTGTGCGGCGTTTCAGATGAGAAATTCCGCACCATCTGCTCGACTGTGGACAAACTGGATAAGGTAAGAGGATAAACTGAATCATGTTTAGGCCTGTACTGGAGGCAGCGTTAATCTGATTTGGCAAGAATCAAGAAAAAAAAACATGGCTCATGGTCCAGAGTGGAAAAAATGTCGAGATGATATTATATTCCAGCTCTAATTTTTTTAGTTCTCCTACAGGACCATGTTAGGTCCTCCTACAGGACCATCCAGTACAGCCAAATAGGAGGCACACTTAATAGTTGATTGGAGACTAAGATGAACTGATTAAACAGGTGAAAGAAGGGCAGCTACACCAGGCCTTTCTGGATAAGATTGAAGAGTCCTGATCTAGAGGGTTTTATAACCCTGACATTGTACTGAACTATGAGTTTCACTTCAGCTGGATAACACCGGGATGTGTTCGTACCGTACAGCTCGTCATTTTCCAACAAGAACGCATCTGATCCTCTTCGTTCACTAATTAGCGAGAGTGTGATGGAGTGAACATGCTGTTTTGGCTCTTCAGGAGCAGAGCTTGAAAATCTTGTTTTTGTTCAAACACATTTGATATATTTGCATAATATTTTTTTAAAAACATGCACGATTATATTTTGTGTTTGTGTATATAGATTCCATGGGAGGATGTGAAGAATGAGATGGTGAATGAAAAAGGCCTGTCTGAGGATGTGGCTAATCAGATCGGGGAGTATGTCAGCATGCACGGTGAGTCTCTCTCTCTCTCTCTCTCTCTCTCTCTCTCTCTCTGTTGCTCACATATCTTTTTCTCTTTCCAGCTCTCTTTTTCTCGTTTGTTCTCCCTCTCTTTCCATTTCCCTTTCTATGCCCCTCGCTCACCCACTCTCTCTATCTGCCTCGCTCTCTTTGTTCTTCTGTATTTGTCTTCTTCAATGTGCATCTGTCTGTCTTCACATCTCACTCTTTCTCCCTCTTTGTCGCACATGCATCTTTCTCTCTTGCTTGTTTTCTCTATTTCTCCCTATCTCTCCATTTCCTTTTCTATGCCTCCCTCTCTCTCTCACACACACTCACACACACGTACGTGTACGTTGTGGCATACTGCGCACTATATACTTAGTTCCGTACACTTTGTACAGAGTATGTAGTGTCTCGTTTTGAATCGTCTTTAACATCTGAAATCTAACAAAACTGACAAGCCTCTATGTGGTACATTCCGTCACCTCCACAGGAACTAAGAGAGGCTTTTGAAAAAACTGAAATGTTAGCCTTCTGGTGCTCAGAGCAGGCTGTGACTCCTTAGTAAGATAAAAGTATCCACAATTAATATTTAGCAGTAATATTTAGTACATCACCAGGTATTAATGCAGTAAATGTATACAAAATACCCCAGCAAGACGTCTGAGTTGGGGCAACCTCTACCTATAATTCACTTGAGCACGCTGTAACCTTTGACCCTTTGTGTGCTGCTGCAGGTGGACTGGATCTGGCAGAGAGGCTGCTGCAGGACCCAAAGCTTTCTCAGAACAAGCAGGCGTGTGCTGGCCTGACCGACATGAAGCAGCTGTTTGGTTACCTGCAGCTCTTCCAGGTCACAGATAAGGTGAGGGCAGAGAGAAGAATGGATCACCTCATCATGCCTTTTTTTCCCCCAGATATTAATTGTCTCATTAATTGTTTGTGTAGGTGGTGTTTGATCTGAGTCTGGCACGTGGCTTGGACTACTACACTGGCGTGATCTATGAGGCTGTGCTGTGTCAAACGCTCCAGACGCCGGCGGCTACAGAGCAGAACGGAGCCGTGCCTGGTGACGAGGCCGGGGTGAGCGTGGGCAGCGTGGCAGGAGGAGGGCGCTACGACGGACTGGTGGGCATGTTCGACCCCAAGGGGAGAAAAGTCCCCTGTGTAGGCGTCAGCATCGGCATCGAGAGGATCTTCTCTATAATGGAGCAGAAAGCAGAGGTGAGCCATATATACACACACATATACAGAGGGTTGGGATTAAGGCTGCATTCACAAACACAGCATTTACCATGTTATAATCAGTATTTATTAAAGTATTGTCAAACAAGACATTTTCTTTCCATGTTCCAACTGGATTATAGGGTTCTGACAAACTACTTAATTACTAGGCCTTCCATGGACTCGCATCCCATCCATCCAGAGTGTATTCCCGCCTCGCGCCCAGTGTTCCCGGGATAGGCTCCTGATTCACTGTGAGCCTGACTAGCACAAAGCACTTACTGAAGATGAACGAATGAATAAATACTAATAAATCGCATTTAAAATCCCTGTGAAGTGCCTTGAAATGTTCAGCGTTATTCAATGTGTTGTCATTTCCACTGAAACAGGAAGTCAGGGAATTTCTCGAATTCTCGAATTTCCCCCTGGGGGATCAATAAAGTATCTATCTAGGGCGGAACATATCAAGTGGGCCCTCCCCCTTTTTAAATAGCTAATGGCGTTTCGCTTACCTCTCAGTACTAAACCGTACTTGACCATTAGTACCATGGATTTTTATAATGTTGGGAGCGGGACACTTGAGATTCTAGCGAGCGTTTGATTGGACAGAAAATCTGACAAAAAGCCGAAGTGCAGAATGTCATCAAAATTGTCGATTCTTATTGGTGGTAGAGAGAGACCTGTAAATATTGGATGTGTATAATCTTCTAAATGCAAATTTTGATTTTATAGATAACCTTAAGGCGAACATATTCATAATAAAAGCTACAAAACTTCAGTTCTGATTTCTTGGGACTTTAAAGAAATAATACTTCAGGCCATAGTCGAATGAGTTGAATAATGTGAGCAAATCAGAGTACACCTTACAGGTAAAGCATCTGGGTGTCATTCTGGTGTTTTATGGTCTCTCTTTCTAGATGTCTGCAGAGAAAATCCGCACCACAGAAACGCAGGTTTTGGTGACCTCAGCACAGAAGAACCTTCTGGAAGAGCGACTCAAACTGACGACTGAGCTCTGGAATGCTGGAATTAAGGTGAGCGCGCGCACACGTCAATATGAGAACCACCATATTCTCTGTTTCTGATCGTTGTGCGTTTAATGATCTTCTTCGCTCCTGATCACCCCCAGGCTGAGGTGCTGTATAAGAAGAACCCCAAGCTGCTGACTCAGCTGCAGCACTGTGAGGAGACGGGCATCCCCCTGGTGGCCATTTTGGGGGAACAGGAGCTCAAAGACGGTGTCGTCAAACTGCGCAACGTGGCCAGCCGAGAGGAGGTACGAGCCCGGCCGTAAAAGCATTTAAAAAAAAATGTAGCTCCTACATACCTTCCACTCGCACGGTGCAGGTACTGCTTCAGAGAACATCAGAATCAAATAAGACTATTGATTTTCCATCAGTTTTAAGAGCTGAACCGTTAAGTAATCAAATGCTGGAGTTTACAAGTGCAAGGCGTAAAAATAATTACAATCAGGGCAAGGTGGAAACCTTTTTCTTTCAAGAAAAATAAATGGATGAAAAGTTAAGATTTTCCATTTGTGTTCTTTGCTTTTAATAAATGGCTTGGAAGTTTTGTTTTGTTATAAGAAAAAAAAAATACACGTCTTTGTAGCCCAGACTGCAGATTCACAGCCAGTCATTTACTGTTGAGTACACTGAGTGAAACGCCCCCTAGATGTAGTGTCCATCAAGGCCAAATTACTTAAGCCCTTGTCACTGATGCATCCATAATATGCCATGAGCCTAGATTGAGAAGGTGCAAGTGAAATACAGTAGTATCAACATGTAAAGGCTTCAACGAACATGATGCTCCCTGATTGAGGGTTTTGGGTTTCCGCCAAATGTTAGCATTGTTTACTGAGGCCAAGACATTAATTTCTGGTCTTGTGAGACCAGAGAACTACATTTGCTGAGTATTCAGTATATCTTTTGGAAAACTCTAGAATATTGCAAGTATTAAAATTGACTAAACTCACATGGTTGAAAGGGTGTATTGTATGGTAATATCTGTGCAAACCATGTTTTGTTCTTCATATAGGTGGATGTATCTAGGGCAGAACTGGTGGAAGAAATCAAGAAGCGGACATCTCAGTCCTAAACCGTGATCACAGAGATTCACTTAGTTATTTATCATACACCAGAACAACTTCAGTGGGGCCGAGTGTCCTGTCACAACTTTTCACATGTACCACCAATGTGTTACTCTAACATTTCTGTTTCTTGTCTGTAATAAATAAACCTGATCAAGTCAAATGTGCTGTTATATTACTGGTGTCTGTTACTGCTTTCAGTTTGACTCTTTAATGTGTATGTGAACTGATGTGTTGTCAATCAGTGGTCAGTACCATAATTAATTTAGTTTATTGTTGCAAAGTTAGCATTTATGCTAGACAATACAAACTCCCAACATACATAACATAAGGGAACACTGAATATTTTATTGGGAACCCCTGTACACCTGCTTGTTCATGCAATTACTGTATGTAATTGGCCAATCATGTGGCAGAAGTTTTAATATATGAAAAATCATACACATGCAGGTAAAGCCCTGCAGTTAATGTCTGCATGTTTAATGTCATCAAACATCAGCATGGGGGAAAATATGATTACGGTGACTTTAACTGTTGCATGGTTGTTGGTACCAAATGGGCTAGTTTAAGTATTTCAGAAACTGAAAATCTGGGCTTTTCACACAACAGGCTCTAGAGCAGTGTCTAGATCACCAACCCTCTTCCATCAGATCTACCTTCCTGCGTTTCATCTGCAACCATAATTCTAACACGCCTGTTTTAATTGAGCAAGAACCTCTTGAGGCAAATATTAGATGGTCAGATGAGCACGATTATGGTTGGAGCTAAAGTCTTCAGGAAGGTAGATCTCCAGTTTATGTCCACTGATCTAGTGTTTAGACCGAGTGGTACAAAAAACATCCAGTGAGCAGTAATTCTGCATGTAGAAATGCTTGCTGGTGACAGGAGAATGGTCGGACTGGTTCGAGCTGATGGGTAGCTCAAATATTCACTCGACAACTTTGGTGTGCAGAAAAGCATCTCAGAATGCACAACAGACCTAATATTGAGGCGAATGGACTACAACAGCAGAAGACCACATCAGATTCCACTCCTGTTAGCCAAGGACACCCAAATAAACAGCGGAAGATTGGAAATATTCTTCCCAACAACTTCAATTTCTTTGCATGGAAAGGTTTCTGCCACTTTTCTATAAAGCACTTCTATATCTGTGCCTAAATGTGCAGAACTTCGCATTTTCTCAGTGTTTGCATGCATCCTTCAGGTTCTCCAGTTTCCTCAAGCCTTCCAAAAACATGCCACTACACTGAATGCACTGAAATTCCTGATCCAAGCTCTACTCCCATCTCATACCCAGGGTTTCGGTGATAAACTCTAGGCTGAAGTGCACATTAAGGAAATGCTTTCTAATAAATTGATTTATTATAGGCTGTATCCTAAGGAATTCCAGTGATGTTTTAAGGTGTTCGCTAATAATAGCTGAAATCCAGAGTTCCCTTGTTTCACCCATAGCCCATCCAGTACCTGTGACATTAACTTCGACCTCTTCTCAGTTATTTGTTTCTGGAAAAATGATCTTGTGACTTTGCACCATTCACTTTGCAGCATTTTTGATTGTTTTCTCTGAACTGAGGCAACTTCATCCTCCTTGACAAATAGATCAATTTCACACTCTGTGGGATTTTTTTTTCCTCCTCTGCCTTTGCTATTTTCTCCCGATAAATGATTCTTCTGAGGAGAGGAATATATTTGAATAAATATTGCTCAGGGTGATTTTTTAGGGTCTATATTTAGAAAATTATTGGCTTTTAGGAAAATTATCTTTTTCTTATGCCACAAATTAATGTGAAACCTGATTGTGATTTAGAAACGTGAACAATACTGTTCACTAATGCCAGTGAAATTCTTTTCTCATGTAAAAGTGCAAATACTCATCTAAGGAAATCTGATCAAAGTAAAAAAAAAATGTATGAAAATATCAAAGTGTAAAGAATAGAAATGCATGATGGGTTTAAGAGCAGTCATTTTTAACAGCAAAACTTTAAAGTTTGGGAAGCTCATATGTTTGAACAGGGTGTACAGATTAGGAGGCCGGACTAAAGTGCTGCTGCAAAGTGCCGCTGTCTTTATGTAGAGGACAGTCCCTCTAGTATTTCGTAAATTTTGCGATCGTAGAAATGAATTCAAAATGAAGCAAACTCAAAAAAAGCAATTTTTAAAAATTACCATGATTTTTCACCAACATACATCACCCTCTTCGATTCCCACATGTTGAACATAAGTACAGCTCAAAAAGGTCTCATTTACCAACACACATCACTGTGAAAGACAATTTTGTGCAATTGCAATTTCGGCAATTGGAGCATTTTTCCGCAAAAAAAAGTGCACCGCAATTTTTGAAGAAAACAAAAACAGCAAAATCAAGGATTTGTGGCTGCAACAATCACAACAACAACAACAACAACAACAGCAAAAAAAAAAAAAACAACAAGACTGTACCGGACTGAGAGAAGCAAGGTCTAAATCCTATTTGTATTGCTACCAGGGTAAGAAAAATGTAAACAAAAGACTGAAATAAAGAAATTAATGAGCTGAATAGCAAATATTGAAAGTCATACATACACAGTATCTCACAAAAGTCAGAACACCCCTCACATTTGTGTAAATATTTGATATCTTTTTATGGGACAACTCTGAAGAAATGATACTTTGCTACAATGTAAAGTAGTGAGTGTACAGCTTGTGTAACAGTGTAAATTTGCTGTCCCCTCAAAATAACTCTACACACAGACATTAATGTCTAAACCGCTGGAAACAAAAGTGAGTACACCCCTAAGTAAAAATGTCAAAAAGGGCCAAAGTGTCAATATTTTGTGTGCCACCATTATTTTCCATTATTTTCCTTAACCCTCTTGGGCATGGAGTTCACCAGAGCTTCATAGGTTGCTACTGGAGTCCTCGTCCACACCTTCATGATGACATCACGGAGCTGGTGGATGTTAGAGACCTTGTGCTCCTCCAACTTCCGTTTGAGGATGGCCAGTCCATCACCTTCACCCTCAACTTCTTTAGCAAGGCAGTGGTCGTCTTGGAGGTGTGTTTGAGGTCATTATCATGCTGGAATACTGCCCTTCAGCCCAGTCTCCAAAGGGAGGGGATCATGCTCTGCTTCAGTACATCACAGCACACGTGTTTGCATTCATGGTTCCCTCAATGAACTGTAGTTCCCCAGTGCCAGCAGCACTCATGCAGCCCCAGACCATGACAATCCCACCACCATGCTTGACTGTAGGCAAGACACAGTTGTCTTTGTACTTCTCACCTGGTTGCCGCCTAACACGCTTGGCACCATGAGACAAATAAATTTATCTTGGTCTCATCAGACCACAGGACATGGTTCCAGTAAGCCATGTCCTTAGTCTGCTTGTCTTCAGCAAACTTTTTGTGGGCTTTCTTGTGCATCATCTTTAGAAGAGGCTTCCTTCTGGGACGACAGCCATGCTAATGGCTAATTGGGCCCAATTTGGACAATTTCACTTAGGGGTGTACTCACTTTTGTTGCCAGTGGTTTAGCCATTAATGTCTGTGTGTTGAGTTATTTTGAGGGGACAGTAAATTTACACTGTTACACAAGCTGTACACTCACTACTTTACATTGTAGCAAAGTGTCATTTCTTCAGTGTTGTCACATGAAA
>JAFFST010045408.1:17365-31978 GCA_022414735.1 Noturus placidus
TAATGACTAAGCCGTTGTGCTCCCCATACTTATATATATATATTTTTTATTTTTTTATTTACATCTACATATATATATGTATGGGGAGCACAGTGGCTTAGTGATTAGCAGGTTTGCTTCGCACCTCTAGTGTTTGGGGTTTTTTTTTCTGCTTTCACACGTTGTACACAGAGTTTCCATGTTCTCCCTGTGCTTCGGGGGTTTCCACTGGGTACTTCGGTTTTCTCCGCCAGTCCAAAGACATAAGTTATAGGCTGATTGGTATTTCTACATTGTCCGTAATGTGTTAATGGGTGTGCAATCGTGCCCTGCAGTGGGTTGGCTCCTTGTCCAGGGTGTCCCTCGCCTTGTTCCCAGAGTCCCTTGGGATAGGCTTCAGGCTCCCCACGGCCCTGTGTAGGATAAGAGATATATGGATGGATGGATGGAAAAATGTATATTTTTGTATAGACTTTATTAAGGGTCAAATCTTTTTGGCTAAATATATTAAAATCTCAGCATTGTCCAAGGCGTTGATATGTCAGGATATGTTGGCCATTTGATTTGCTTACAAATTCTCGTTGATTTTTATCCTTTTCCAGGCTCCTCTCCAGAACCCCAAATTACAGGCTGTGAGCTCCTGGAGCACGCAAACATCACCTGTTATTGGACTGCACACAGTTCAGAAGACATTGCTTACATGATGCGGGTTAACACGTAAGAGCCCATGTTCTCCGTATCCATGAAATGATTTCATTTTAGAATTTCTGAAGCGTGTGATATATTTATGCATGTTTACAAATTACAAAGCCATTTATAAGATACAACGCTGCAGTGTAGAGAGTTGACTTGTTTGGTTTAAGGTTTTTTGTGCCAAACTCACGTAATGTTTATCTAGCTTAATTGTGGCCTGCATGCTGTAGAATAACGCTTTGGAACAAACAGAAATCTGGTTTGGCAGCATTCTTCAAAATCTGTTTAGGCTCACCCTTGAAGGAGTGTCTGTAACGTCTTATTGGTCTTCGTAAAACACACGATGGAACCTTTTCGTTTCATTTTGAATAGAAATTCATCTTGAGGATATCTCTGAGAACAAGTCTCAACATGGGCTCAAATCATTGAACATTAAAAATTATATTTTAATGCAGAACAGGATCAAGTCATGAAGTTAAGAATTGCATCTTATTTTTAAATAATTGAATTGAGTCAATGCATACAGGGTACAAGGTAAGTAAGGAATAAAACACAGTTATAGGAAAATAATCACTGACAGGGTGCTGTCAGGCAACCTGACATGAAGTGGAGTTACTGTTATCATCCCAAAGTTGATTATTTTCCATGCATGTACCACTGTGTTTTATTCCTCTTATACCATAGCAATTTTCCATTACAATTATCTATTCATTAAAAATGAACTGTCCTGCTTTTTTATTCATTTATACAGTAGTTACGTTTAATGTTGTTGAATGTCTGCCAAACAAGTCACTTGCATTATAACAGCAATCAGTCTGTCCCACACTGGCCTTTCTCTTTTTTACTCTTTTGAATTTAATCTTTAAAAATACAGCTAGTTAAATTACCCTGAAATGTCCTAAATACTTTCCTAAAATCTCAGAAAGTGTCAGCTTCCAGCGTTACCTCTGACTGTTGCAAAGCACTGACACTGGAGACTCGGCCCAAAAAAATGTCTAGACGGGCACACCCCGTCCACCTCACACCTCCAGGGTCCGGGGTTCAAGTCACGCCAGGGCCATGTGTGTGCGGAGTTTGCATGTTCTCCCCGTGTGTCGGGGGTTTCCTCCGGGTACTCCGGTTTCCTCTCCCAGTCCAAAGACATGCCTGATAGGCTGATTGGCGTGTCTAAAAGTGTCCGTTGTGTGTATGTGATTGTGCCCTGCGATGGACTGGCACCCTGTCCAGGGTGTACCCCGCCTTGTGCCCGATGCTCCCTGGGATAGGCTCCAGGTTCCCCCGTGACCCTGAAAAGGAGTAAGCGGTTGACGATGGATGGATGGATGGTAAATGTCTAGACATTTTAAAGTATTATGACAATTAATATAATTAATATAAAACTTGACAGAGCTGCTGTTATGTATAAGATAACACACAAGCGGTGTGGAGTGTGTTAGTCCGCTTATACCATGGCAATTTGCAGATGAGTCCAATGTTTCATTTATTAATGTATGATACATCACACCGTTTAATGGTTTATAGTTAGATTTAATGATGTGGAACATCCGAGAGACAAGTTAGTTCCTGTTCTAACTTTTGTTATATCCATAATAAACAGTCCTTTTCACACTAGCTTCTCTCATTTTTCTCCTTCTTGCTCAAATGTTTGTCATTTTACAAAAAAAAAATGTAAACGCATGAACTCCTCCGTCCTGAAGACTTTCTCGTGCTGTGAGACTTGTGAAATCCCTGTGTTACGAATTGTGTTACAACCGCTACTTGTTGGTCTCCTAACAAACAAGTCATCACATCAACGATGACCAGTACACGGATTAAAAATTACAACACATTTTTTTAATTAATTTATTATTCTTTGATTGTGTGAAGTGGCTGTGTGTGGAGTGTCTGTGTATGTGGAAGTCCCTGTGTATGAGCTGTTACTATAAAAACAAAAACATATTAGAACGAGCGCATTAATATTCAATTGTTCCTGTTACAGCCAGAACTACTTTCTGTGCCATGCTGTAATTCAAAAACAGTGCAAAACTTCTGACTAATCAGAATCAGAACATTCAACTGTGCTGTTGTATCAAAAAAATGAATCACCACCTTCTGATCAATCAGAGTAAAGAATTGAACAGTGCTGTGGTATAAAGAGAGAAATATACTTTCACTCATCCTGAATAAATTGTAATCCAGTCATTACTCCTTCTTCCACTCTTCCAGTCATGCCTCCACTACCTCCCACATACTGGTCACATGATTGACAGATAATAATTCCTTAGATTTATATAGTGCTTTTCTAGGCACTCAAAGTGCTTTACATTGTATGGGGGGAAATCTCCTCAACCGCCACCAGTACTATTTATATTACAACATTTTTTATGTTGTTCACATACTGTGACTGCACATATTCTAGTGTTTACAATTAGGATCTGCCATACCATATAAATACCATACATATTAATATATTCTGTTTATATATTGTATTTGAAAATAATCTCTTTCCCCCTCTTTCCTCTCTCCTCCCCCTTTTATGTTCAGATGTATATATATACACATATACACTGGTCGCTGACATTTTGTGCACATGATGATTCAAATTGAAACTTGATGTTTTGCAGTGTAGAAATGACTGAGTGTATAAATGACTGGGGACCAGAATTAATTAAGTAGCTTTGTTTATTTTATTGTTGTTGTTGTTTTTTTTTCAGATCCAATTGTATAAGCAATATAATCTCTATGGACTCCTGTAATACCACGTACACCCAGTGCTCGGTGAAAATCGGATCGGTGTCTCATTGCTTTTGTGTGGACGTGCTGGTGTTCACTCTCTCCATATCCACCCAATTACCACCGTACTGTTTCAATGGGATTACTGAAGGTATTAACCTTATAGGCATTTATTATTTCCTGAACTTCTGCATTTTAATCTTCTCTGTATGGTTTCTAACATTGTCTTTTGTCTGTCATTTTACCCACCTTCTGTTATTCTGTCCACTACGTCTATCACTGCATTCATGTTAACTTCCTCATCACACCCACCCACATGCAATGCAAGATTAATCTAACCTTTAGTTATTTTAAGTACGTCATGTCATCCTTCATTCATACCATGATGTTATCAGTTGGAAATTTTCCACAATGTGTCATTTTAACAATGTATTTAACAATGATGCATCATCTCTAATGACAGTTAAGATGTACACACCGCAAATCACAACGCTTGCCACGCTGCCAGAAAATGCCAGTTGTCTAAAGCTGGAGTGGAAAGAGCCACGAGCTCAATATGTGCAATCTGAGAGGATCCATCGTGTCCTACAGATAGAGTACCACACTCCTCAGCAGGTAAGAACAGGCAGTAGGAATTTATATATAATTTGTATGAATCCATCTATTCATCTATCCATCCATCCATCCATCCTCAACCGCTTTTCCGTAATCGGGCAGCAGCTCCAGCAAGGGACCCCAAACTTCCCTTTCCCAAGAAGAAGTCTTAAGGATTTGTGCCAAAATTGACTGGTATTTGGAGCTATACATGATTCCCTCCTCCCTGATTAAAGCCCCAGTTCCAGCTGGAAATAAACAGTCCCAAAGTATGACACTGCTGCCCCCGTACTTCACTGAGGGGATGGAGTTTTTTTGGTGAAATAGATTTTTTGGTATTGTGGCCAAAAAGTTCACCTTTGGTCTCATCAGACCTGAACACATTATTCCCCACAGTTCTGGGAGATTGAATGTATTTCTTTGTAATCTTTAGCTTAGATGATGTTTTTTTTGGTTTTTTTTTTTTTGGTTGTTAAAAGTGGTATCTATCTTGCCACCCTACCCCATTGCACAGACACATGAAGAATTTGTGAAATTTTTGTCACATTTAGGGACTAACCAGTAGTTGGCAGAAACTGCTACAATTCTTTTAATGTTGTTGTAAGGAGCTTTTTAGCCTTCCTGGCCACTTCCTGTGGCGTTTACTCATCAATTTTAGGGGGACTTCCTGTTCTTAGTAATGTCATTGTTGTGCCATATTTTCTCCGCTGGTTGATTCTTGTCTTCACAGTGTCCCATAGTATATCCAGTGCCTTCTATTTCCCTCTTCTATTTTTTTTTTTTATATAACAATTTTTATTGATTCTCATACACTTTTCAGAGTACAACAAAATATATCAATACAGAATCAACATTTTTTTTACCCCGATAACAGCCCCTCCCACCCCACCCAGGAAAGTTTACATTTGATTAATTTACTTATGATTCATGTACATGTGATTTAATTGCATATGATTCATTTTCATAAATCCATTCAGAATCAAACTTTTAACCCCAGTAACATACACCCCCAGCAAAATTGATATATGATTCATTTATATATGATTCATTTATATGTAATTTTACATGTGGTTCATTTACACATGATTTTCACATTTTCATACACCCCCACCCACCCACTTCGCCACATGATGGCTACACTAACTATTGCTGGTTGTATATTATAAAACCAAACAACAGGCATAAGACTCAAGGGCAATATAACCTATGATCTTTAATACAACAGTGAGTCTCCTGTAAAAATACGGCGTTTTTAAAAGTTTCAAATATATATATAAAATATATAAAAAAAAACCTTAGATCTCTTAACAGGATTACTCGTACCTATAACGTTCCAACTAATAAATCTTAAAAGGCGTGCCTGTCCTAGCTGTGCTGGGATCAATATTACCACTAACCATCTAATAAAGTAAACCATAGGGATATAAATGATGGTTTTCCAGAAACACCTTGGTGCCGACCGAAAGTCCTTCTCAATGTCCTCTCTGAACTTCTCCCACACCCGCTTCTTTGTCTCTTTTACGGCAGAGGCTGCAGGCCTTCGGACCTGTCGGTATCTTGCAAGTGCCTACAGAGTCTTCAGGGATAACACATTCCAGAAGGCCTCCTTCTTCAGTCGGACAGCTTCCCTGACTACCAGTGTCCACCACGATGTTCGAGGGTTACTGCAACTTGATGCACCTAAGACCTTGAGACCAAGGCTCTCTTTCACAGCTCCAGTAATGGAGGCTTTGAACATTGCCCACTCAGGCTCAATGCCCCCAAACTCCACAGGGGTGCCAGAATAACTTTGCCGGAGGTGTGAGTTGAAGATCTCATGGCCAGGGGCCTCCTCCAGACGTTCCCAGTTCACCCGCACTAAGCGTTTTGGCTTTCCAGGTCTGTCCAGAGTCTTCCCCCACCCCTTGACTCAACTCACCACCAGATGGTGATCAGTTGACTGCTCTGCCCCTCTCTTCACCTGAGGATCAAGAACATGCGGCCTCAGATCAGATGATACGATTACAAAATTGATCATCGGCCTTTGGCCTAGGGTGCTGTTAGGATAAAGCAAATAACAGCTTCTTTTATCCCTTTTCCTCCGTCAGCCTTCTTCAGCCTTTCAATTTATAAGAGTGGAGGGTTTCTCCTCTCTATGCTTCAGCACGGATGTGGTTTGCCTCAGAATGGATACGGGCCTGGAGAAAGTCTGATTGAACACACTAGCACACAGAATAGCTCAAAGAGACTTCCCGATTTATTGTAAAATAACGGAGGTTTATATAGGCAAAATAGCCGTGCAGAGGCGCACTGCTGTGTTGAAATCATATGGAAGTTAGACCATCTGGTCACGTATGCTTAAACATCTTAGGCAATACAAGAATGTACAGATTTCTGAACAGCTATGGTTGCTTAATAGAAAAGAGGAAGTTCCTACGGGGACATTCCTTTATCTGGCACGCACACAACAGACAGGTCTAAAAGGTCATGATACACACATTGAACTATTAACTTAAACATACTTATACATATCTGAGGGAATAGAGAATAGAAAGTTTCAGACAGGTGCTCTGGTACCACTTACACTTATTAGCCTCCTTATGTATGAACATGGTATTCGTTATAGACAGTCCATGACTAGCACAGAAGTCCAACAACAAACACCCACTCGGGTTTAGAGCATGGAGGCTGTTCCTCCCAATCACGCCTCTCCAGGTATCTACATCATTGCCCACGTGCACGTTGAAGTCACCCAGCAGAACTATGGAGTCCCCTACTGGTGCTACATACAGGACTCCGTTCAGGGTCTCCAAGAAGGCGGAATACTCTGACATGGTTTTCGGTGCATATGCACAGACAACTGTCAGAGTTCTCAACTCCACAACCCGTAGGCGTAAGGAGGCGACCCTCTTGTCCACCGGGGTAAACTCCAATGCAACCACACTCAACCGGGGACTTGTAGTATCCCCACACCCGCCCAGCGCCTCACACCCTGGTCAACTCCAGAGTAGAATAGAGTCCATCCCCTATCCAAGAGTACGGTTCCAGATCCGAGACTGTGCGTAGCGGTAAGCCCCACCAGATCTAACTGGTAGGGCTCCAACCCCCAAACAAGTTCCAGTTCCTTCCCCCACAGAGAGGTGACTTTCCATGTCCCCAGAGCGCCCTCTGCCACCCGAGTCTTCACTGCCACCCGTGTAGCAGCGCACCCGACCCCCACGGTTCACCCCACGAGTGATGGGCCCAAAGGTTGGGGAGGGGGGTACCACATTTCTTTTTCAGGCTTTGCCCGGCTGGGCTCCGTGGCAAACCCAGCCACCAGGTGCTCGCAGTCAGGCCCTCCCTCTGGGCCTGACTCCAGACGGGGGCCCCGGGCTTCCTCTGGGCAGGGTAACTCCTCCTCTCTTTGTTTATTCCATGAGGTTTCTTGGAATTATTCTTAGTCTGGCCTCTCCCCTGAGACCACTTTGCCATGGGAGACCCTACCAGGAGCACAAGTCTCCAAACAACACAGCCCTCAGATTCATAGGGACACACAAACCTCTCCACCACAAAACGGTGACGGTTCCCGGAGAAGAATTTGTATGAATGTGAAATTTAAACAATGTCTGTGATTTCAGAGTCATGTTACTCTTATGCTTAATTTGAGTTTCTGGGTGATCTGTTTACCTGCTGAATGTTTTGCACCTTTAATGTTGACAAGTTTTTACTGAAGCTCTCTTGGCAGGTTTTTTAAATAGCAGCTTGACAATGCCTTTGAAAAAACACTCATTGATAAACCTGTGGGAAAAAGCCTGAAATGCAAACTGATAAATCAGATGACTACTGTTATACAGTGATCGGCTCAGGTGGTAGAGCGGGTTGCCCACTAATTGTAGGGTTGGCAGTTCGGTTCTTTGCTCACATGACTCCACATGCCAAAGTGTCCTTGGGCAAGACACTGAACCACAAGTTGGCAAGTTAGCACCTTGCATGGCAGCTCTGCTACCATTGGTGTGTGTGAAAAGCTTTGTAAACATTTTTTTTTAAATATAGAAGCTCAGACCATTTAATACAAAAGTTTTAAACACAACTTCCAGGAATGCATAGTGTACATTGAGAACAGAGATGAAAACCAAAGAACATCAGAATAACTCTGCTCAGGTTTGCTGTATCTTGATGTAGTCAGTCTGTTCCTATGCTCTGACCCCAACTTCCTAATAAGCTGGGACATGCAAAGACGCAATTTTACTACCTGTAATGTACAGTATATGTGACAAATAAAAGGCTTCTTCTTAAAGTCCCACAGTTTGTAATGATTTAATTCTGTCCTAAGGCACAGTGTCAAATAATATTTGTCATATTATTAATGCCTCTCACCTATCTACAAAAAAAGAAAGAAAAGAAAACAACCTATGTGCTTTCAAGAGTCTTAATCTTTGCTGTCCATTTCAGGCCTACTTTCCCAAAGTGACGGCTGTTCTTCATGACTGGAGGATGGACTTGTGTTGCTTATATCCAGGAACAAAGCACTTTGTCAGGATACGTGCTCAGGACTTGAGAGCAGTGAAACACTGGAGTTCCTGGAGTGGCTTTGCAGAGGCCACCACAGCAGAAGCTGGTGAGGAGCAGATAGTGAGATCAAGCAAGGTGTGTGTTTATAAAGAAAAATAGACAGTGATAGTCTGCATGGTTGTTTATATCTCTCAGCCCCAGTGGTCGCCCCGGAGCTATGGAGACACATCCAGCCGGTAGACAGGAGCGGACAGAGACGTATCACCTTACTCTGGAAGGTAAACTCATATTATAATCAATGCACATCTTAAATATAGGCAGATTTATCTACCATTTCTCATTATACCACATTCTGACATTTTGTCAGAATCTGTATGCTTATCGTTTCTATAGTAACAGCTACAGGGTATTGGGTATAGGGCGGCTGTGGCTCAGTCGGTAGAGCGGGTTGTCCATTAATCCACTAATCGTGGGGTTGGCGGTTCGAATCCCGTCCCGAGTGATCCCATGCCGAAGTGTCCTTGGGCAAGACACTGAACCCTAAGTTGCCCCCATTGGTGTGTGAGTGTGCTCTCATTTGTAAGTCGCTGTAAATGTAAAAATGATATTTCTGTAAATCTGCTTTGAGACAATGTCCATTGTAAAAAGCGCTATACAAATTGATTAATTAATTATTGTATGGCAGACATTCACTAAAACTGGTTATATATATATCAATATGCTGAGGTTTTCTGTGAGGAGATATTTATTTAGTATTTTTGGAAGGAGTTCCTTATAACAATCAGATGTAACGCTGTAAAACAGAGGAGTTTGTGCTTTGTGGTTTCTCAGTAATGTATCTGCATTCTTGCCTTGTTTTGGCTTAAGAGCGAGAAAAAAGAGAAGAGCATGAAAGACTGTGTACAGTATATGTAATGTGCATATACATAGATGTATATTTACACAGATGTAGCAGGATGCAAGTGTCATGGCCCCCCAGGGGTAGAGGGGGTTCCCCTAGAGCAGGGGTGTCAAAGTAATTTTCCCCGAGGGCCACATCAGCATAATGGTTGCCCTCGATGGTCCACATTAACAGTATGAATGTAACAAAATGCAATGTAATTTAAAATAAAGTAAGCTACACTTTATTATATTGTTAAGTAACATTCAATAATGTATTCAATTTACAAATATTACATATGCATTTGCACAGATGTAAAAATAAAATGTTCAGTTTGAAACCCACATTACTTGAATCAGTGTTCAAACTATTAAAGAAAATAAAGAAAGATATTATAAACAAGTTATGATATTAACCCTTAACTTCATTCAGAACTTTTTTCCAACACACATGGCAGGTGCACCATCTGTAGTTAGTCCCACCAACTATTCCCACGCAATTTATTTTTACTTAAGGGCTTCTGTACTGCATCAAAAATGTCCCGGTCCGTTGTGGTCCCATGCATGGCAGCTACATCCAAGAGCTCCTCAGTGACAGAGAGGTCCGGCTTCACGCCTCTAATAAAGATGGATAGATTACATTTACATTACATTTATTCATTTAGCAGACGCTTTTATCCAAAGCGACTTACAAACGAGACACACTCACACACCAATAGTAGCAGAGCTGCATGCAAGGTGCTAGCTTGCCATCGGGGGCAACTGTGGGTTCAGTGTCTTGCCCAAGGACACTTCGGCATGGGATCACCCGGGCCGGGATTCGAACCACCAACCCAACGATTAGTGGATTAGTGGACAACCCGCTCTACCGACTGAGCCACAGCCGCCCTAGATGCGCTGTATCCATTTTGTCTGTGCTTTCATCCACAGCTAGTAGACAGCTGCGTGTCTCTTCGGCTAGCTGTGTTGATAAATTTCCAGCTAACTCCTTAACTCAGTCCGTGATGGCGTTTCTTGACCGTGACATTTTGAAAAGTCTGTATCTGCTCAGGACACACCTGCTCACACACCTTTAGCATGCACTGCTTCAAAAATGCACCCTCTGAAAAAGACTTTGAATCTCGGGCGATTTTTCAGCCACAATAAATCTTGCTTTTACTGCTGCATCATTTTTGGCTGTAGTTTTTGTGAGCACATTCTGCTGCACATTCTGATGTGACGGCTGTTTGCCTTTTAATTCTGTTGCAATTCTTTGTTTTTCTTGGAGGCCAAATTTCCCACACTTAGCTCCGTGTTTGGTGTCAAAATGCCGAGGTAGATTTCACTCTTTCACGACTGACACCGCCTCATGATACAAAAGACATACTGGTTTTTCACCTTGAAGTACAAACATGTACTTGTTCTCCCATTGTTCATGAAACTGCCTTCCTTGTGTATCAATTCTTCTCTTCTTGAACATGTTGAGGTTAATTTGTGGAGATTTCTCCATTTTAAATATTTCTCCTTCACATGACTTTGCTGCGGATGTAGTTTATGTGGCCTTCAGTAGGATTTTTTTTCTCCTTTGATTCTGAGAAATAAAGTTTTATTTGTATGTTTTGGATAGCGGAAAGACCTACATTACCCATAATCCTCGACCACCGACGATTTGTCAAGCACCTAGGCATCTAATACACTGAGAGCTTTAATCTGATTGGAGAACTGAGGACCCTCTGCCAATCAGATTGAATTGTTATTATTTATTGATTTGATTGATTGATGCTCACAGCGTTTACATTGGAGTCAATGGAGAACCCAGAGTGTTTCTCGGGCCAGATAAAATGACCTGGCAGGCCACATTTGGCCCACAGGCCTTAAGTTTGACACATGTGCCCTAGAGGGAACCCTTGTAAATGGTGCACTTATAGCGCTTTTATCCTTTTACACTGTGTCTCATTCACACACACAAATCAATGGTAGCCAAGCTGCCATGCAAGGCACTAACTTGCCATTGGGAGCAACTTGGGGCTCAGTGTCTTGCCCAAGGACACTTTGGTATGTGGAGTCATGCGAGCCGGGAATCGAACCGCCAACCCTATGATTAGTGGACAACCCGCACTACCAACTGAGCCACAGCCGCCCCATGTAGAACTACTTCTTCTGTTGTCCATGTGTTTGTTAATTTCCCTACTTGATTAGTTCACTATTTAAGTTCCCTGGTTTTTCTCCTCATTTGCTGGAGCATTACATCAAGTCACATTATGTTTCTGGTTCTCATTTTTATTATATTTGGTATCGTTTGGTTTATGCACTGTTTGTTTTTTATTTAGTATTTTCTAGTTTTGTTTTTTTCTGGTCGTCCCGGTTCCCTAGTTCCTTGAGTCTGTTTCCTAGATTCTGTTTCCCTATGACCTGTCGCAACAAAGTTCTGCATGTGCATCCCTCTCCCTAGGTCTATTTGTGACAAACCAGAAATCATTGTCAAAGTCTGCAGCATTTGTCAAAACATGAGACGGGATTGTTATAAATGTAAAATCAATAATCATAAAATTTAAGTGATTACAGGAACTAAGTTGTTTCATGGGCATTGTGCAACATTAACTGTAATTATGAACAAATACAAAAAAGACTGTCTTTAATTATGATTATCATTACTATTAATTAATAAAGTATTGTAATCGTTGGCAAAGCCCTGTCGTGTAAGATCAATAAAATACTTTGGGATTTGATTTATTTGGAAAACAATCAACAGTAAGGTGTCGATGCCAGTGCCTTCCTATAATAACACACCCCAGTATATTTTATTTCTCACTTATGGATTATTACATAACAAACTAAAATATGGATCAAAGTTCTATATATCAGAGGGTGGCTGTGGCTCAGTCGGTAGAGCGGGTTGTCCACTAATCCACTAATCGTGGGGTTGGAAGTTCGAATCTCGGCCCGGATGATCCCATGCCGAAGTGTCCTTGGGCAAGACACTGAACCCTAAGTTGCTCCCGATGCCAAGCTAGCACCTTGCATGGCAGCTCTGCTACCATTGGTGTGTGAGTGTGTCTCATTTGTAAGGCGCTTTGGATAAAAGCGTCTGCTAAATTAATAAATGTAAATGTAATATCATAGTTCTATATATCTATAGCATCTTTGTAGTTATTCATCTGGTAGATCATTTTCCTTATTTCTAAATAGAAAATATAAACTGCCAATTACAGTTTTCTGAAAATGTCAAGCTTGAACTTAGTAAAATGTCTATTTATTTCTATGTATATTTGTTATATAATAATCTTATAATGAGATATATTGGACAAACTTGCAACATACTGTATTGTCATTTATTTGTGTATATATATATATATATCACAGTTTTGGATAGTTATTACAGATTAGGTATTTATTATTTTTATTAAACTGATAAACAAATATTAAAGTGTTAATATGGCTAATCTGTTTAAAATCTTTAAACCTATGTGGGCAGACAGTTTCCTTAAATGTCATCGAAAAAACATGGCAAGTTTTTTACTTCTTTTTTTTATGACTTCCTGGGTGTGTCAATAGTTTGGAAACTTGTAAACCACTTCCGTCATTCAAAACCATTATGCTTATAACTGCTTGTTAAGGCAGTGGATTAAATTATGGGACAGAATATCAGCAAATGTGCTGTGAAATCATAATTAGTTGTGCTTTTATTGTATTTTGAAATAGATGGACTAAACACTTGGACTAGTATACACCTTTAAAAAATGTGCAACATTACACTTAAGGTTTGCCGCAGATCTGAGAATTGCTCATCCTTCTATCTTTTCTTTACTATTTAATCTAACCATCCCCACTTGTTACCCAATATAATGAGCACTATAAATAAGATTGCTGATTATTTTATACAGGCATAATCACCTGTGCAGTTGACTCATCTCTTCAGTGCCTCCCTTAAATAATAACACCTCAGTTCTCATGTAATAAGTGTTTAATGAGGCTGGGTGCAGAGTTGTATTTTGTTAATCTATTTTGATAATTGGCATTATTATTGCTCAGTCAGTATCTGAAGGAAACCAGAATATGAGATCAAACATCAGGAAATGGGCCCCATGGTGCATAGTGGTTTTGGTGGGGTGCAGAAACCAAAGAGATGTTTTTTTTTCTGCAATGAAGACATTTTTGTATCTGAAAAAGCCAGCAGATAGTTCTAAACTCTGTGAACCTTTCTTGGTTTTTGCCTTTATTTATTCTTTTTCAGCTCAACTCACTGAATGCTTTTCACTCATTTCTACACTGTGTATTATTTCATAATAACAGTGAATACAACCCTTCCTTTTTTTTTGTTGAGCTTCCTTTCCCTTTTTTAATGCTTATTCAGAGTTTGACCAAGTAAGATTGACTTTGATAGAGACACTGTAATAATAAATTTAAAGTATAAATATTTTAATAATTATGAACTTTAAACTGTACAAAATAAATACATATTACATGTTTTTTAAAGAATAGATTATGATGTCAGAAGTAACACACGTAACAGACTGTGCTGTTATGCAAAAACAGTTTGTCATGTAACAGCATGGCCCAAAGTATGTTGTTGTGCTATTTGCCAACAATTTACTAATGAATGACACATCATGCATTTTAACTGTTTATACACGGCGTCTCAATCCATACATAGTGGAAATGAACACTTTTAGTAAAAATTTAACTTTATTTAAAAAACATTATTGCCATTTCTTTGTAAACACACTACGACATTATCTTTCCTAGTCATTGTGAACTCGTGTTAACACATTTGCCGTTATGCTTGCATGTCCATCGCAACCTTGCTGTTGCATACCAATCGAGCCATGAGAATGATTTCAATACATTCTTCAATTGTCAAAGGCATTCTTAAAGGATATCTGAAAAATATACATATAATATAAAATCATTTTGGAAGATTTTTCTGAAAGGTGTTCATTTGCCCTATGTACGGAGACTTTTAGGCCTCCCTGTAGTTACATTTAATGTTGTGGAATGCCTGAGAAACAATTAGCTCCTGTTATTACTTTACAAACATGTTTTTCTTTCTCTCTCTTTTGAAGTAAATAAGATTGAAAAGAAGCAGCTTGTCATGTTACTGTGAAGCACATGCCTCTGTCATGAACCCTGTCCCGTATCAAGAAACTTAATGACAGCTACAAAGTGCTGACACTTAAGACTCCTTCCATTAATGTTCTCCTTAAAAAATTCAACATCTCCTTACAGAAAACTTCATTTATTTGTAATAAATATTACATATTATATAAATTATTATTCATAAATTATTATTACATATTATATATA
>JAFFST010045408.1:32343-55471 GCA_022414735.1 Noturus placidus
CCTCAGCTTCTTTAGCAAGGCAGTGGTCGTTTTGGAGGTGTGTTTGGGGTCGTTATCATGCTGGAATACTACATACTGATCATGCTCTTCTTCAGTATGTCACAGTACATGCCTTAGATTATGTGGAGTCCACACAGCCATACAAGTCTCTGTGAATGAGTTGTTACTATAGGAATGATTGCATTAATATAAATGATCATTTATGACATTTTAGTCATTTATGTTGCATTATGTTTGGTTATGTTATGTTACATTATGACTAAAATGTCATAAGTCATCATTTATGTTACATGATTGTACTGGGTACTCTCTCTGTTTACCAATTATAGGATTTAAAAGGGGATTCTGCAGTGAAATTTGGTGTATATCCATAGTCCTAAACACATGAAAACTGAGCGTTTTAGACACAGGTCCAGTCTGGTCTTGGACATGATCATGTATTGTATTGATTAGGTCTTTAAAGAACTTTATTTTCAATATACACTCACTGAGCACTTTATTAGGAACAGTATACTAATACTGGGTAGGGCCTCCCTTTGGCCTCCACAACAGCCTTAATTCTTCATGGCCTGGATTCCACAACATGTTGGAAATATTCCTTTGAGATTCAGTTC
Organism: Noturus placidus; assembly: GCA_022414735.1. Classification (NCBI taxonomy): domain Eukaryota; kingdom Metazoa; phylum Chordata; class Actinopteri; order Siluriformes; family Ictaluridae; genus Noturus; species Noturus placidus. Next base: position 32,958 of record JAFFST010045408.1, read on the forward strand.
CATGTTGACATGAGTGCATCATGCAATTCCTGCACATTTTTTAGGTGCACTTTCATGATTTTAAGCTCCCGTTCTACTACATTACAAAGGTGTTCAATTAGATTCAGATCCGGTGGAAGGCCACTGAAGAACACTGAAGTTATTGTCATGTTCGTAAGACCAGTTTGAGATGACTTTTGGTTTGTGACATGGTGCATTATCATAGAAGATGGTTAAATTGTGGTCTTGAAGGATTGATCTGTATTAATGGGCACAAACTGTGCCAAGAAATCATTCCCCACACCATTACACCACCTCCACCAGCCTGGACTGTTGACACAAGGCAGGTTGGATGCATGGATTCATGGACTACATTTTTCCAGTCTTCAACTGTCCAGTTTTGGTGAACTTGTGCCCGCTTCAGCCTCAGCTTTCTGTTCTTGGCTGACATAAGTAGAATGTGACATAGACTTGTGCTGTTGTATTCCATCCACCTCGAGGGTTGACTTCTGGTGCATTCTGAGATGCTTTTTGCTCACCACAATTGTACACAGTACTCAATTCAATTAAATTTTATTTTGTATAGCGCTTTTTACAACAGACATTGTCTCAAAGAGGCTTTACAGAAGTATCAATACTGTATACAGATATTAAAGGTGTGAAATTATCCTAACTGAGCAAGCCACTGAGTGGGACAGTGGCAAGGAAAAACTCCCTAAGATGTTTTAAGAGGAAGAAACCTTGAGAGGAACCAGACTCAGAAGGGTACCCATCCTCATCTGGGTAACAACAGATATTCTGAAAAAGTTTATTATTGATTTATATGAAATCTGTATGGCTTAGAAGAAGACGTAGTCCCAGCAGTCTGGAATTGGAGTAGATGAGAGCTTCATCCAGTGGTAGGATATCCGAAAGAGTACAGAGTTACTGTAGCCTTTCTGTCAGATCAAACACATCTGGCCATTCTCCATTGACCTCTCTCATCAGTAAGGCATTTCTGTCTGTAGAACTTCCGCGCACTGGATGTTTTTTTTTTCTTTATTCTGAGTAACCTCTAGAGATGTTGTGCATGAACATCCCAGGAGATCAACAGTTATAGAAATGCTCAAATCAGCAACAATCATACCAAAAATCCCAGTCAAAATCACTGAGATCACATTCAGGTTGTTGAGAGCATTACCTGAAGCTGCTGACCCATTTCTGCATCATTTTATGCATTGCAATGCTGCCACATTATTGGCTGATTAGATAATTGCACGAATGATTAGGTGTACAGGTGTTCCTAATAAAGTGCTCAGTGAGTGTACATATACAGTACATGTATAATGTCCTCCTTTTTAGTCTTTTGAACTGAGGGGTTATTTATTTATTTTGTCAATGTGACTGGAACTGCCCACAAATGAGTTGTTTTGGTTTCATTGGCTTGGAAATGGTTGTATAAATTATAGCTGTTTATCAAATCAGAGAGGTTTTCAGTTTTCCATGCTACCTGTTCTGTCTAAGCCTCTCCAGTGGCCGGACACTAATGGTGTGATCCTGCGCTATGCTGCATCGTGCTGGGATGAGCTAGACTCGTCATACTGGGATTGTGGTCATCTGGATTCTTATAGCAGATCTTGCATCCTTTCTCTCTCTGCTAACACTTGTAATTGCAATCTGACTGCGTCTAACTCAGCTGGGACATCACCATCAGCTCACATATACATACCTGGAGACAAGGACGCAGGTGAGTAACAGCCATGGTCTCAATCTCATTAGAGTCAGTTCACACTAAAAGTGTGACAATGTACTGTATACACTCAATAAGGAACTTTGAGAGTTATAGCATAAATGTTCTGATTTCTATTTATTGATAAAGAAATCATCTGCCCATTGGTGGATATTGGTTGTAAAACCAGGGTGTCTGCGGGTCCTTAAAAGTCTTAATTTGTCTGAAATTACATTTTATACATTTAAGGCCTTAACAGATATTAAATCGTCTTAAATTTGAAATTGAATGGTCTTAAATTTTATGCTTCAGATTGGTGTCTTTTACTTGAGTTTATTTTGTGTCCTTTATGTAAAACAAACAAACAAATAACAAGCAAATAAAACACCTGACATCACATTGCATAAACATTATTCTGGGTCGGTTGATCACGTGGTGCCGAGACGTGCAGTTGAACTAAAATTAGTCGGCACAAGTACAATCAACTTGGGTAAATGTAAGTTTTATGTAACTTGGCCTCAGAAGAGCAAATAATTATGCTCTGAAGCCCACTGCATACTATGTCTTAAACTTTTAAGCTCTTTTCAATGGATACCAATGCAGTGGAATTGCATATGAAGAACAAGAAGCACAGAAACTAAGCAAAGCTAGTCGGTTTTCTATTGCTGACTTTTGCTCCCCAATTTAAACAGTGCCAATTCCCTGAGAGAACATTCACATCATCATTCACTTCAGCAGCAGCCACAACATCTGACATTTGTTCTACACTAATCAGCCATAACAGTAAAACCACTGACGAGTGACTTGAATAACATTGATTATCTTATCACAATGGCACCGGTTACAACCTAATGGCACCGGTTGCTGCCTAATATACCCTCGGGTGAGATATATTAGGTAGCAAGTGAACAGTCAGTTCTCGAAGTTGAGGAGTTGGCTGCAGGAAAAATTGCAAGATCTTAGTAACTTTGACAAGGGCCAAATTGTGATGGCTGGGTCAGAGCATTTCCAAAATGGAGTGTTAGTATATACCAAAAGAGGTCCAAGGAATGACAACCGGTGAACCAGTGATAGGGTCATGGGCACCGAAGGCTCACTGATAAGCATTGGGAGTGAAAGCTAGCCTGTCTGGTCTGATCCCACAGAAGAGCTACTGTACCACAAATTGCTGAAAACATTAATGCTGGCTATGATAGAAATGTATCAGAACACAGTGTATTGTAGCTTGCTGTGTATAGGGCTCCACGGATATCTGCAGACCAGTCAGAGTGCCCATGATGATCCATGCTACAATGGGAATGCGAGCATAAGAACTGAACCATAGAGCAATGGAAGAAGGTGGCCTGGTCTATTGAATCACATTTCTTTTACACCATGTGGATGGCCGGGTTCATGTGCATCACTTACCTGGGAAAGAGGTCTGACCAGGATGTACTATGGGAAGAGAGACAAGCTGGCAGAGGCAGTGCCATGCACTGGGTAATGTTCTGCTGGGAAAAAGTGGGTCCTGGCATTCATGTGGATGTTACTTTGACACTTGCCGCCTACCTAAATATTGTTGCAGACTAAATACATTCCTTTATGTAACGGTATATAACTAATTCAATTCAATTCAATTTTATTTGTATTTATTTGAAATATTAACACAGTATATAGAACGCATCAGGCAGGTCGGGAGGGCAGAAAGGATCTCTAGTAACTCCATAAAATCGCGTGTGGCTCGACAGAAGGAGAGAGGGAGAGTAAAGATTATTAGGACTGTGCTTAGCATAACAAAGTCTAGTCAGGGAAGGCTTGAGTAAACAAATACGTTTTAAGCCTAGACTTAAACACTGAGACTGTGTCTGAGTCCCGAACACTAATTGGAAGACTGTTCTATAACTGTGGGGCTCTATAAGAGAAACATCTTTTCCCTGCTGTAGCCGTCACTATTTGAGGTACCGTCAAATAACCTGCATCTTTTGATCTAAGTAGGCGTGGCGGATCATTGAAAACCAAAAGGTCGATTGGATACTGTGGCACGAGACCATTTGGTGCTTTATAGGTTAATAATAGTATTTTATAATTAATGCGTGATTTCACTGGGAGCCAATGCAGTGTTGATAAGATCTGGGTGATGTGGTCGTATCTTCTGGTTCTAGTTAGGACTCTAGCAGATGCATGATGTACTAACTGGAGTTTGTTTACGCTCCTACTGGAACATTCGGACAGTAAGGCATTACAATAATCTAGTCTAGAGGTGACGAAAACATGAACTAATATTTCTGCATCATGTAGTTACAATATATATTTTATCTTCAAAATATGCCTGAGATGAAACAAGGCTATCCTAGTAATATTATCTACATGAGCATCAAATGATAGACTGGAGTCAATAATCACACCAAGGTCTTTTAGTGCTACGCATGATGAAACAGAAAGTCCATCCAGAGTTACTGTGCGATCAGAAAGCTTACTTCTATCTACATGTGGTCCTAATACAAGTACTTCTGTATTAGAATTAAGTAAAAGGAAGTTAGTTAGACTCCAAAGTCTAATGCCCGGTACACAATCCTCATCTTTACTAAGCTGCTGTCGGTCCTCTGGCTTCACTGAAACATACAACTGTGTATCATCAGCATAACAGTGGAAGCTAATTCCGTGTTTACGAATAATTTGACCTAGAGGTAGCATATATAAAGTAAAAAGCAGTGGGCCTAAAACAGAACCTTGTGGAACACCAAATTTAACCTCGGTATGCGTGGAGAAGTCTCCATTTACGTCTACGAACTGATAACGATCAGTCAAATAAGACTTGAGCCAGGTGAGGACTGTTCCCTTAATGCCAACAACATTTTCTCATCTATGAAGGAGAATGGTATGATCTATTGAATCAAAAGCTGCACTAAGGTCAAGTAACACAGGCAACGAGACACATTCCTGATCAGAGGCCAGTAGTTAGGTCCTTTACTGCTTTAACTAACGCTGTCTTTGTGCTATGATGAGGTCTATATCCTGACTGATACATATGAGCATAGATTCTGTGCTACTACCTTTTCTAAGATCTTGGAGATGAAGTGGAGATTTGATATAAGGGTAATATCAGTGGCCTGTTTCAGCAGGATAAGAAATTGCAAAAATTGTTCAAGAATGGTTTGAGGAACATGACAGAGTTCAAGGTATTGAGTCGGCCTCCAAATTCCCCAGATCTCAATCCGATCAAGCATCTGTGGGATGTTCTTGACAAACAAGTCCGATCCATGGAGAACACACCTTTCAATTTACATGACTTAAGGGATATGCTGCTAACATCTTGGTGCCATATCGTATCAGGTCTTGTGGAGTCTATGCTTGACACGGCTGAGCTGTTTTGGCAGCACAATATGAGGCAGATGGTTTTAATCTTACGGTTGATCAGTGTATTTGTGATTGGATCCCAACACTAAGAGCAGAAGTAATTTGGGTTAGAGTTAGTGTGTCACGTATTTGCCCGAAATGCTGAACGCTGCTTGCCTCATCTCTCAAGCAGCTCACTACTCTACGATGCTGTAGCGAATGAAACCTGCGACGGGCAGAATATAGACACTAAAAGGCAGGAAAATCATGAAAATGTGTTCTTCTATTTACAATTAGAGGGAGGAAAAAAAAGATGGGGTGTTAGTGAAGCACCGTGATCTCTGGACAGGATGTGCAGTGTTTAGGCGGGATCCAGTTACAGTGAGTCGTTTCTCTGAGTGGGCTGGGTAGCCGCCATCACAGGTGCACACTTTGAAACGCCATCACATGGTTATGTGTTTGTTTACATTTCCACGTGTGTCTGTTTTGGCTCCTGTTTTGTCTCCTCCCTTGTCATATCACTAGTTATCTCCCTAATGTTGATTAGTTTGTGTTTTTATAGCTGTTTTGCTTCAACTCAATCCAGTTTTATTTATACAGCACTTTTAACAATGGACCTTATCACAAGGCAGCTTTACAGAAATATATCAATTCAGGATATAACATTTAAATTGATGAGTTTATCCCTAATGAACAAGCCAGAGGTGACAGTTATATAGAAAGACGATGATAAAACAGAAATAATTCCCTTCTACAACTATGTACCACATAGTCAAAAAGTGCAATTGTGTAACCAGGAAATTAATAACCATGAGACTTGAGTGCAGAACTGTCCATGGCAATTGCAGTCCTAAAGGTATTGTAGCAATTGTAATCCTAAGCCATCGTAGCAAAACTGTTCATATCAGTTGTAGTTCAAGGCCATCTTCATGGTTTTCAAGTAGTATGATCCTCAGTAATCTCATTGTCCTGTCCATGTGGGGCCATCCTCAGCAACAGCGAGTGATTTACAAGTGATGAGAACTCAACCAGATGTAGGGCATCAGGATGAATCAGGCAGGTCCAGAGAGCAGAAGGGGTCAAGATTACTGGATCTCAGGAGTAACGTGTAGAGTCATGAGAAAGAGAGAGAGACCGAGAGAGATTTCAACAGGAATGCTAACTGTCACATAATGGTTAAGGATAATGTACTTTTGTATACAGAGACAAGGAGCATAACTAAAAATAGGCTCCTTTACCTAAGAAAACAACTATGCACAAAAGGCATAGCTATTTGTTTAGTTAAACTATCTATTCGTATTCGCTTAGACCTAAACACTGACACTGTGCGGAGTCCCGAACACTAATTGGAAGAAATAAAAAATAAGTAAGCATACTTAAAATTATAACCCTAACCCTTAAGTATGCATTTATAATTTGTGTCTATACTAAATTTGTGTACAACATTAAAAAAAACATACATATTTTGCATACTTATTAGTATTTCTACATAATGTTACTGATTTGTACTTTCACATTTCTTTACTTAAAGACTTCTGTGTATCAGTAAATTAGGTAACCCTTGCTTAGTTAACTAATCCATATGGTAAGCTAGTTAAACTTTAGATTGTTCCTGCTGCAGTGGTGAGTTGGCATAACGGGTAGTGTTATGAGTTCTTGTTCCAAGGATTGCTGGTTCACTGCTGAACTGTGGTCAGTTGTGTGGAGTTTCACAGTTCCTCCTGGGCCTGTGTGGGTTTCCTACAGGTTCTCCAGTTTTCTCCCACCTCTTGAAAACATGCCACTTAATGGTTTAGCTAAAAATCTGACTTGTGAGACTACTGTGACTCTGATCAGGACAAATATGTAGATGACTTACAGATGTAGCTCAAATGTTTTAAGCCTTGCGATGTGCTGCAATGGTCTGACATAACAACCACATCCTGGAGAGGGGGAAGAAACAAGCGTGTCAACACACACAAACACACACACACAGTCTAATATATATTGATCTAAGTCTAATGTCAAATGTTTTAAGCCTTGCGATGTGCTGCAGTGGTCTGACACAACAACCACATCCTGGAGAGGGGGAAGAAACGAGCATGTCAACACACACACACACACACACACACACACACACACACACACACACACAGAGTGTTTAATTCAGGATTTTCCTTGATTTAAATCAGATTCAGATCCGAAGTATGTTACTGAAGTAATTATTATAACTTTTACTTTCTTGTTTTTGAATCTTGTGCTGCCTTTCTATTTTGGGATCTTTAAATATTGAGTAACTCTCATTTCAGGTACAATATCTCCAAACATTTTGTTTATTTGTGCTCTGACAATGAAAATAGTTACAAGAGAAGCCATAGCTGGATACAGCTTTGCATGTTGCCAAACCAAGTGTAGTAATGGTTTAAGTGTAATAAACTTGCTAGAATTGTCATTTTATGTTTATATTGTTAATCCTTATTGACAGTGTTTAAAAATATATATTTTTGTATATTGTCACTGCAAATTTAGTCGTAAATTACATTTGAAGTGGCATTAAAAAGTCTTTAAAACTATTATATTTTATTGTGGATGCCTGCAGACACCCTTTAAAAGAGATTATGACATTTTTAGATAAAATACTGAAGGTTAAGAGGATGATGATGATGATAATAATAATAATAATAATAATAATAATAATAATAATAATAATAATAATAAGAAGAAGAAGAAGAAGAAGAAGACATTATTAATTTATTACTTTATTTATTTATTTTATTTATTAGTATTTTATTGTATTTTATTTCTTTTAGTAGTAGTGTTGTTGTAGTTGAGAAATGATTCTATTCATCAAAGCTTTTATGTCTTTTATGTCTATTGATCCAAGTTTCATATTGAAATTCCGATGTATTAATTCAGAGTAACTTTCGATACTTTTGCTGCTTCAGTTAAATAGGCCAATAAAAATAAGTTATTTTATGCATTCAACTTGTATAGAAGTTGGGTTCAGTGCTTGACATTTGGGCATAATTTATCTTGTCAACATGAATATTTTGCCCCCAGTAAGCAGAATTGATAGCTATTCGCTGGAGAACTTCTGTAATTATGAAAGCATTTTATTAAATGGTTTTAACCTTAACGATGTTACTAAGTAGTGACGCATGAAACTTGTTACACAGAATTGGCATGAATCATTGAGTTACCAGCCTAGTTCTTAAAAAGCATGATAAATAAAATATCTTCAAAACAGAACTCCAACCCTCTGCAAGCATCAGTGTCAATGCTTTGGATGACTTCCAGCTGAAGGTGGAATGGACAGCGACAGTGAAACAATCAGAGTCCAGCTTTGTGGTCGAGTGGTTTCCAGTACCAATCACCACAGTGGTTGATTTGTACTGGAAAATCCTGAACAGCTCTGAAAAAAGATTTATCATTACAGGTGTGTAATTCAGTATATAGATTAGATTCAGAATACTATAAAAAAAATTAATATATAATATAAATATATTATATAATATAATTTTTATATGAAGTTGAAAAACCATGATTCTGGGTCACTATTTATGTACATGTGATGTGTGTTTTGAAAGGAGTGCATCCTGAGATCCCGTATAATGTTTCTCTTCGGGTCCTTCATAATAACACAGCTGGAGCTGCAATATTTGCCATTGCATTTACCAGACAAGGAGGTTTGTATTAGACTTTCACAAAACGTACACAAGACAGGATTTATGAGGTTAAGCGAGAGTATATACTCTATCATTTGTCTAAAACAATTTCCGATTCCTTGGCTTTAAATATATTGCTACATTACAGTGTTTCATTATGCCTATGACTCCACAGGCCATGTGCTTGTGTGGTAATAATAATGATCAAAGGAGAATAATACTAATACTTTATCAAAAAAAAACTGCCACAAAACTGTGGTTTAAGACTATATTAAGACAATATTTTATCAGTGCTTGTAGTGGGCCAGTGGGGATTACTGTAATTTTAATTCCCACACCTAACCACAGAATCAATTTGACTATCTAGCTAATCATACCTGTATGTTTTTGCCTACACTTCAAACTGGAGTCTCACAGCGTATAGCAAGCCTTAGGCCTTTTATTGCTTTGTGTCCACATGAGGGCAGTCATACAGTCATTGCCAAAAGTTTGCGATTACTATACTATATATTATATATGTAAAGTAATCGCAAACTTTTGGCCATGACTGTATAGGTGTCTCCCTTCATGCTTACACGTAACGCAAGCATGTCCTCTATAGGGGACTAAAAACTAAATGAAAGTATCGCTACAGAATTAATGGTGAAGAAGTAAAGCAAAAACGCTGGGGATCTACACCCAGGTAACATCATCCATTGAGTTAGGTCACTGTTGTATGCCCAGTCTGATTTTGTCCACTGTGCCTGCATTGGCCCACCAGGACCAACAGAATTTCAGCCACCTTTAAATTGTCCTTGCCATGACTGGCCATGACATTATCAGGGATGTTCATGAAAATGTCAATGGTAGACCAAATATGGCATAGAGTTGTACAGGGATGAGCAACATGACCACTCAAAACAGATGTTGGGTCAGTATCAGTTTGCTACCTACAGTGGGTATTTACCTCTGGGGTTTGAATCACAGATAGCATCCTATTTGGCATAAGAGTTAACTAGATTGTGATTTTTCAGATGTTCTCAACAGATATAGAGCAAGTGGGAAAGGTGAGGATACTGTGTACATTTTTTAATAATTGTATATATTTAAACTATTCAAATATGCTTCAGTGAATAAGTAGGCATAAAAACCAGCCAAACATGTGGATCAAAACACTTGTTAAAATGTAACTACTGAGTGTTACTGTACGTTCACACTAGTAAGTGATATAGCGACAGGTGACCGTTCATATTCTATGAACTTGCGCAACACAGAGCTGCCATTTCAACGATAGCTACAAGCATCATTTTAATTGAAATTTTCCTAATTCTATGCAAATTAGTGTTATGATGCAGTAAAGTAACAAATCCAAATGTTAATCCTATGGGGCCCGTGGGCCAATGTTTATTTAGTTCCTCACTCACAGCTTTAGTTTTCTAAAATTTTGTAGAGGTTTAACGATCATGTTTAAGACATGGATGTTTAGTGCCTTATTCACCGCTGGATCTCAAAACGAATGGTTCAAAATTGTTTGTTAAAACCGAGAACATATCACACACTTACATTCCAAAACCGAGAGTATCAGCACTTATTTCTTCTACTTCAGTTATTGTTATTGACTGTCAAATGTAAATTTGCGCTGTGTTTCTTAGCGCCCTCTGTTGGTCCAACGTTGGAAGTGCTACAGCCAACAAGCAGTGCTGTGACTCTGAAGTGGCAGCCTGTTCCTCTTGACAAACTGCGTGGATTCATCCAAAACTACACTGTCCTGTATAAATACAATGGCAAAATGAAATGTAAGTATTCTCCTTTGTATTTTTTGTGTTTATACAACGTTCTTTTTTTTAAACATATTTTCCATAGCTAGAGCTGAGACTGTAAACTTTAATATTAATTCTGTTTAAATGAATATATGTGAGTATAAATGTGTGTAACATCAATCCTCCAACATTGCTGTGCAGCTCAAGTGTTAAGTGGTGACGCGGAGCAGTTTTCTCTAAATGGACTGTCTCCGGGACAGTATGCCATGTGTGTGAAGGTCCATACGCTGGCAGGGGGCGCTGAGAGTCCATGGGTCACTGTGACTATAGGCAAGTTATGATTTCAGTCATAAATACAGTATCTCTCAGTATTGAGCCATTATCATTGCACAGCTCTATTGTGAAATTATGTGAATGTATTTGTATGTTTTTACAGGGAGTGTTCACATACCGGTGATGGCCATATTGCTGTGCACCATAGGGACTTTGTTCCTTTTAATCATTTTGCTCAGCCAGGCTGAAAGGTAATAATACAGTGACTTTTTGAACATTTCAATATAAATATATAATAAGCACAAGCATTTTATGACAGTTATCTTTTTGGTTATATATTTAAGCTGATGCAGATTTTTTTACAACATTTTTTTTACGCTTTACATGGTTTTCACATTGTGTATGTTTGCTGCAGTCCAAATCCGAGTGCAGTTGTTCCCAGCTCCCCCGCAGTGTTGGTCTGGTTTAAGACTCACTTGATTCTATCAAACTCAGAGCATTTGCATTCATCTTACATCACCACAAATGCGCATGGAGAACATAACGTGACTCACCATAAAAATACAGTATCTCACAAAAGTGAGTACACCCCTCACATTGCTGTAAATATTTGATGATATCTTTTCATGTGCCAACACTGAAGAAATGACACTTTGCTACAATGTAAAGTAGTGAGTGTACAGCTTGTGTAAGTGTAAATTTACTGTCCCCTCAAAATAACTCAACACACAGCCATTAATGTCTAAACCGCTGGCAACAAAAGTGAGTACACCCCTAAGTGAAAATGTCCAAATTGGGCCCAAAGTGTCAATATTTTGGTGGCCACCAGTATTTTCCAGCGCTTCCTTAACCCTCTTGGGCATGGAGTTCACCAGAGCTTCACAGTGTCCCCTGGAGTCCTCTTCCACTCCTCCATGACGACATCACGGAGCTGGTGGATGTTCGAGACCTTGTGCTTCTCCACCTTCTGTTTGAGGATGCCCCACAGATGCTCAATAGGGTTCAGGTCTGGAGACATGCTTGGCCAGTCCATCACCTTCACCCTCAGCTTCTTTAACAAGGCAGTGGTCGTCTTGGAGATGTGTTTGGGGTCGTTATCATGCTGGAATACTGCATACTGATCATGCTTTGCTTCATTATATCACAGTACATGGCATTCATATTCATTCAAATATATATAGTGTATTAAATGGTAAATGGCGCACTCATATAGCAATTTTATCCAAGGGACACTTCGGCAGGTGGAGTCATGTGGGCCGGGAATCGATCCGCCAACCCTACAATTAGTGGACAACAGCTCTACCAACTGAGCCACAGCTCTGTATTATTTTGGTGCTATTATGTGCAGATATTATGTGCAGCAGTGGACTCTTCTGTATCTCACAGTGTTCCCCTGCCACTCAAGGTACATGTGTGTTAAGGAAAGTAATGATGTCGTCATAGGCTAAAACACACGCTCTGGTTGCTTTACTTCCTGAACAAGTGCGGACCTGAGTACGAGTTGCGTTCACATTCACAGGAATTGCAGCACAGTTTCAGTGCAACCAAACTCAGACTACCTCCACACTCCTAGTGCGCTTCCTGCTCCGCATGACAGTTTTCACATTACCAAGTTTTCATGCTCTGTTTTGGCCTACACTACCAGTGTGAAAGCCCCCTTATTTCCTATTTGAATCACAACCCAAAGGAAGAAAAAAGTGTATAAGTACACAGGATAAAAAGGAAATGTGCTGTATACCACCTTCAAATTATTAAGAACATACTCCGTGTTGTTTTTTAATCAGGATTCAGCAATGTCTCTGTCCATTTGTCCCTGACCCATCTAAGAGCAGCCTGTCCACCTGGCCTCCTGTCTCTCCATATCAGGTAACAACAGAAATATTTCCTAGGTTTTCTGATGCTAAATACAATTTAGACAAAAGTAACATGGTGATTCAAATTAAACAGCCTAGATACAATTTGTCTTGTACAGTTCCTTACTGGAATTAAAGAACAGCTGGACAGGTCATGGCCATAAGCAATAACAGGATCAGATTCTGAGAGTAGCATGAATGACTTGTGAATGCATATGATCACACACTTCGAATACATATTGCTCCTCCAATAATGATTCAGTGGTTTTTGCATCATCTCAATCTCAGTTGTTTCACTTAGGAAGCTTTTGTCTGTTTGAGCCTTCGTAGTGTGTGAATTGCTCCAAATCAGTTTACATGTCAACATGCAGATATTATAATCTTACACAGTAATTGATAAGTAATTCAAGGACATGAATATAAATTGCTAATGTTTATGATGAATGACAAATGAACACCAATGAATTTAGGATCATGTTTTAGATGTTAATTCTCTCTCTCTCTCTCTCTATCCTGTAGCATAAGCTACCAGATCTAGACAAACCATCTTCCCCTCTCTTTGAGCCCATCTGCATGGGAGGAAGATTAACAGGCCATTGTGGTCACCACCACCATGCGGACAGCAAGCTCCATGTTTTCATCCAGCAAACAAGAAAACAAGTCCATAAACAAGTTTTACTAATGGCTGAGCAAACGTTCAGAGAACCAAATGTTGAAATACCCAGTGAAGAGCTAACCACTGACCTCAGCTTTCAGAATTGTGTCATGGAAACTCCACAGCGCTATCACCATTTATCTTCTAGTTGTCCAGAGGTTCTTGACCTTGGAAAAGCTACAGTGGATTCAGTTTTCGGTAATAGCAACATTGTGCCAAGATTACAGTCCAGTTATGAAAGATTAGCATCCTGTTCTGAAACCTATGTATCTTCTGATTGTGAACCACTCTCCAAGTCCTGTCTCAGAGTCGACACATTGGGCCCGGATGATCTTTTCTTTAGAAGGAGCAATGTGTCCACTGAAGAGCTAACCACTGACCTCAGCTATCACAATGGTGTCATGGAATCCCCACAGCACTGTCACCATGTATCTTCTAGTTGTCCAAAAGTTCTTGACCTTGGAAAAGCTACAGTGGATTTAGTTTTTGGTAAAAGCAACATTGTGCCAAGATTACAGTCCAGTTATGAAAAATTAGCGTCCTGTTCTGAAACCTATGTATCTTCTGATTGTGAACCACTCTCCAAGTCCTGTCTCAGAGTGGACACACTGGACCCTGTTGATTTTTTCTTTAGAAGGAGCAATGGGTCCAAATTAAAGACCTATTGCTACACTCCAGTATCTACCAGTTATCTCCCAGTTGCTGATTCCTATATTGACTTTAGAACAATGGTGGAAAATTCGACTAATCTTATGCATAAAACTAACCATTTCTCAAGACTGGAGTCCAGTTCCTACAGCCATTTTTCATTGACTTCTCTTCCTGTCCCTGAGCCTTCACTGGATTTGGCTGAAATTGTGAAAGTGAACACAGCTGACCTTCTCCATCAGAGTAGCCATATGCGAACAAAGGGGGATCATGGTTACATTCACGTATCTACAAGTTATCTACCAGTTCCCTTGACTCATTCCGAAGCAGACTTCACTAATAGTGTTCATGAAAATAATTCCTGTATCTACAACCATATACAGATTAGCTATCAAAAATCTTGTCCTGATTTTGAAATAGAGGAAGTGTGTAGGCCAGTTTTCTGTACAGAAACAGAAACAGTACTAATGTACAGAAACAGTTTTAATGGAGACACAGAGCTGCTCAAATCATTCAGAAACACATAACACATAATGCATTATGCTAAAAAGAAATCTCACCTCACTTTCATATTTAAGCACAGTCAAAGTTGAGAACCCAGTCCTGGTTTTCCAGAGAGAACAGTTTATTTAAAGAGTTATTACAAGGTTATGCTGCATCAGAAGATCACACAACCTGAATGGGGATTTATTAAATACAGCTAAGATGGTTGTCAAAATATACGGATAACGGATGGAATGTTTTTCTGTACTATATAGAAACAAGTAGACTGAACATGGACTGAAACGCACCAGTTAAATTTTTTTGTTTGTTTGTTTTTTTTTTTTTACTTTTACATTTGTCTACCTCACTACAACCTGCTCAAATGTTTACTAATTTTCACTGCTAAAAAAAATGTGAAAATTTACGTTATACTGTACATCAGGGGTGCCAATACTTCGATCACGATCGACCGGTCGATCGCAAAGGAAGTGCGGGTAGATCGCCATTCAAAAAAAGAAATATAGATGTTAGCGTTGATGTACAGGACAGCCATTCTGAGATCTCGTCTTTTCTCTCACCACGTGTGTGATCAAACGCACCAGCGCTAAAGACTAGCGAGCGAAATCACTGAGTTAACATTTTTCAGTCTGTTAAAGACAAAACCCAGCTCCTAGTGTGCACATTAATATCAGTCCCCACGGACGGTGCGCCCGCAATGGTTGGCAGCGCAAATGGATTCATTGCCAAATGCAGGGAAGACGATCTGAGGATGAAACTAACCAGGATTCCCTCAGTAGCGGTGAGCGAAGAGGGAAGAGCCCAGCGCAGAATCCCCAGTCCCCTCGCGGGCACAGGTAAATGTGGCGTACAGAGGTACGCATCGCCTGGCGCGGGCTGGGGGCCCAAGTCCCTCTGATGGAGGCTCAGCCCATAGACGGTGTGAGTCCCTTAACGGCCACCGCCCCGCCGGGACGCGGGCTTCCCAGCGTCGGGTTGCTTGGGAATGCAGCCCAAAGCAGGTGGTAATGGCTATCTGAGGATGAGATTTTGAAACTACAGACTGACATTCAGATGAAGTCCATGCAGATGCAGTTATGCAAGGTACATGAACATATATTGTGTGTGTGTGTGTGTGTGTGTGTGTGTATGTATATATATATATATATATATATATATATATGTTTCGCATTTGTAGTGTAGGTAGATTGGTCATTTTAAAAAGTAGCTCGCAAGTCAGAAAAGTGTCTGCACCCCTGTGTACATGATATAATAAAGAGTAAACCCATTTTCTCTCACTGGATCCCAGTTTCCACTGGTACTCAATCGCAGAATTAGTCTCAGACTCAGATGCTCTACCCAAAGGCCACAGACCATCTGATGTATTTTGTACACTTTTCTGGTCACAAGCTGCAGGATCTTAAAGGATGTAATGTAGGCTGCCTGTACATCAATGTATTTGCACTTCTGTGCTTCAGTTTCCCATGAAACAAACACAGAACACGTAACACAATGGGTATTTTGCCGTGAATTCCACATTGAAGTTGATTCTTTTTTAATTAATCACACATCCAGTAGCAAACTGTTTGATTCCTCTTATACCATTCCTCTTTACCAACGATTACGATTTTTCTTTATTAATGAGAGAATGAGGTACTTTTTATTCAAATGTGATGACAAAACAATTTGCTTTATGTTATCACATACTATGAAAGCTAGCAGCAGTTGTTCTCTCACCAGGATCTCTCTCTCTCTCTCTCAAATTCATAAAATGCAGTTGGTTATATAACTGCAAAACTGCAAAGCGCAGTGTCACGGCTTTCCTCATGGTAACAAAAAACTAAAGTGCTGACACTGACTAAAGTCTGCTTTCATGATTGTTAAACATCTCTTTACAGAAAGCGTCACCAGAGTAATGATCGATACATCCATCTATCCATCTTCTACCGCTTACTCCATTTCAGGGTCACAGGGAACCTGGAGCCTATCTCAGGGAGCATCGGGCACAAGGCGGGGTACACCCTGGACAGGCTGCCAGTCCATCGCAGGGCACAATCACATACACACTCACACACCCATCCATACACTATGGACACTTTGGACATGCCAATCAGACTACCATGCATGTCTTTGGACTGGGGAGGAAACCGGGGTACCCGGAGGAAACCCCTGCAGCACGGGAAGAACATGCAGACTCCACAGAGTAATGATTATGTTTTAAATTACTATAATCCTTTAAATTATGTCTGCCTTATAAAGCCTGGTGAATTAGATGTTGCTATAAAATAAACAATGTATTAGAACAAGGGCATAAATATAAACCTGTGATTTGCCTTGGTGATGACTCTACTGTCCGAGCTGCTGTTATAAAAAATTAATCAACACCTTCTGACCAATCAGAATTGAGAGTTGTGCTATGTTTTCAAATGTATCACTATTATTTTTGCCAAATTGTATAGCAAGAAGTACAAGACTCCTTAGCGGATGCTAGTATTCCAGTTTGTGAGACCACTCAAAGGTGAATGTTGGTAAAAATGAATTGGTGTACATTTTGTACAGTGTCTGTTGTGCTATTATGTGCTGTGTGTTGCACATGTTTACATATCAAGCCAAGAAATGACTGCACTGCCTTTATTTTTTTATTATGATCTTATGTATTGATTTTGATCTCTGGAACTGGTCTTATATTTTTGAAGTAAAGTACGTGAAAGTCTCTGCTCCTCTTGAAGTACTGGACTTGTTCACGCTTGTTGCTACGTGCCTGCGTGCACATTTGGGGCATTTTTGTGTTGTGTCTCTATTTTTATGGCTTCTCTGTGTCGTCAAAGAGCACAGCAGGACAATTGCTGTGATGTCGTCATCACTTGAGGACGAGTTCAATTGCTGAATGATGAACTTTCACCTGAAAATAATTTCACCAAATGTGACTTGATCCAATGTGAAGAAATCATGCCTATTGCCTTGATCGGTATAACTCTGAAACCTGCTTTAAAAAGAATAAATAATAAAAATAAACAATAACTGCCATGTCCTTCAGAATGCACTTAAAATACTAAAATTTTAATTTATCTGTTGCACAGTCACTGCCTTTTAAATACACATGAATAAGTATTATACATGAATTACATTGACTAAGCAAAGTTAATATAAGCCATTTAAGTTAAAGTTCACACAAACACAACCTAGCAGGGTATTTTTTTATTATATTAATTTACAAATGGAAAACTAGGTGTAATTATGTAAACCTTTGTTACACTATGACTTTGTATGATATTTGTGTGTTAAATAAGGTTGTTGTGTAGTACTCGCTGCATATTTTATTTTACTTTGCTGTCCACTGTAGCCTACATTAAAATGGGAAGAATACAGAAAAAACAGCTGAGTGCAGTTAATTTATCCATGGATTTCCCCACCATTAGATACAATGTATTGTTACTAAATATAACGTTATTTGATTTGTCACCACCATGTTTTCATTCACAGTAATAACAAACCAGGAGTCATGGCAGCTAAGTGTCCATCAGTTGCTACCTTCAGTAATGACAAGTTGAGGTTCTTGCCAGCCATGGATGTTCACCCTTCAAAATCTACTGCATAGGCTTCAGTTATTTCCCTTGGACTGAACTCCAGGTATCATTTGTGTTTGACTGAAGATCTGTTCAAATCTGTTTGGTTGGTTCCTCACTCACTCACTCAATCACTCACAGTCTTTCAGTAACCTGCTTTAACCTCGTCAGGGTTGTGGTGGATCCAGAGCCTAGCCTGGGAAAAATGGACTTGAGGTGGGAATACACTCTGAATGGGATGCCGGTCCATCGCAGGGCACCATGCACACACATTCATGCCTAAGGGCAATTTAGCATGGCCAATCCAACTACCGGCATGTTTTTGTGAGGAAACTGGAGAAGCCAGAGGAAACCCAAATGAATATGGAAGAACATGCAGTGAAATGCTACCAGCTGTGCCGTCTAGATGGTTCCTTTCCATTCATTAACGGTACACTCATTTGAAGGTAATGGTAGGCCGTTGGCATTAAGGTTGACGTTCATGAATTCTTTGGGCAAGGGTGTACTATGGGTTTTGCCATGTTTGTTGTGATCAGATGACAAATTGGTTCTCCGGATAGCGTTCTATCTTTCAAAAGATATTCCACTTGAAAGAGAAAAGGAAAAAAATCCTTTGTTGTAAATGTCCTACATAAGAACAGGCATCATCCAAAATTCCAAGATGGAAGACACCTGCCATTTGCTTCGATGTCAAATATGCTGAAACACACTGTACATTAAACAATACATTTTATGTTCATTAGGATTTTATCTTTGCCAGCAGGTCCTATCAGTTTATAGTCAGTGTAAATATAGAATTTATATTTTAAAAAATTATAGAATATATGAAATTGAATTCAGAAAATTGCATTTCTTTTCTTTTCTTTATGCTGTCCTTTATATTGTTTAAACTCCACAGACTTCAAACACTTCACAACCTTTAGCAATTGGTCTTTCATATCCTTCCAGGGGAATAACAAAACATACTGTATATAACAGTTCTACTTATGAAGGGGTAAAAGTAATAAATAAACATCTCATGGCTTTATTCTTCGTCTTGGGCTGTATAAGGCATGTATGCTACCTGGTAGGGTTTTACTGCCGCCTATAGGTGATAATTGGTACGGTATTATAGCTCAAACAGGATACACTGTCAAAAAAATATGAAGAAAAATTTATTTCAAACGGTATTTGAAGGTTTTAACAATGTCTATGTACAGATCAATGTTCCAAACAATGCTCTAGGGAAGTAAAATGTGCATGCTAAACCACCATCCAAGCCCTTATGTACAGTATCTCACAAAAGTGAGTACACCCCTCACATTTTTGTAAATATTTGATTTCACTTAGGCGTGTACTCACTGTTGTTGCCAGAGGTTTAGACATAAATGGCTGTGTGTTGAGTTATTTTGAGTGGACAGTAAATTTACACTGTTACACGAGCTGTACACTCACCACTTTACATTGTAGCAAAGTGTCATTTCTTCAGTGTTGTCACATGAAAAGATATCATCAAATATTTACAAAAATATGAGGGGTGTACTCACTTTTGTGAGATACTGTAAGTAGTTACCTAGAAGCAGCAGTTGTTCTGTGAGAAGATAAATTTTAATTGACAAACTGGTGGGCAGTTGATATCCTTGGTAGTAATGTTTCATTAGGTATGGTTGCTTATTTTTTTTAGTGCCACATCCTCTCTTTTCTCCGATCTTCTTGTTTCTCTCAGTGTCATTCCATCTAAGCTGCATTATAGTTCACAAACTATTGTGTTATGTTTATTGCTTGTCTATGTCCTATCTGTGTTAGCAAACAGGGACAGAACCAATTTCCAGCCCACAATTCATATATTTTCCTTTACATCAGGACAAGGAAAAGTACTGCCCTTCAGAAGCTACATAAGATGGTTAATATCTTTAATATTTAAGATGTTAAGTTTCCCAGAAGACAAAATAATAACAATTTACACCAATCATCCTGTTCAAAAGTTTACACCCTCTGGCACTTAATGTATCATGTTGCCTGAATGTTTGCACCTTTTGTAATAGTTGTGTACGAGTTCCTCAATTATCCTCAGTGTCAAAAGATGAATCTCAACATCATATAGTAACTGTTAGAAAGGGGCCAAATATGCAGCATATGCTGGAAAAGCGAAGAATGTGCAGGACCTGGAGGATTTTTCTGAAGAACAGTGGACAGTTTAACTGCTCAGGACAAACAAAGGACTCATGAACAGCTATCACAAAATATAAAAACAGTTGTTGATCATGCAAGTAATGACACACAGTGTTAAGAATCATGGGTATGTAAACTTTTGAACTGATTCATTTGTGTAAATTCAGTTATTATTGTGAATTGTGGATTATATGTAAATATCTGTAACGTGAAACAGCTTGTTTAGGGGAGCAAAAAATAAAAAAACAACAACATGGAATTTTTAGAAAATGTATGATCTTTCCTATTAAAAAAAACAATTATTAACATTTTACAAATTCTGCAAGGTGTATGCATATTTACTGTCTATGTAGGGCTGTAATCAAGACCGCCATTGTCAAGTCCATGTCCAGGGCTATTTTGAAGGGGACACAATGGCTGAGCTGGTAGTATACATGTTCTATGCATGTTCTCTCTGTGCTTTGTGGGCTTCCTCTGGGTACCTCGGTATCCTTACCCAGTCCAAAGACATGCATTTTAGACTGATTGGCATTTCCAGTCCATAGTGTGTGAATGTCTGTGCAATTGTGCCCTGCGATGGTTTGAAAGCCTGCCCAGGGTGTCCCCTGACTTGTGTCCCAAGGATAGGCTCCAGGCTCCCCCACAACCCTGTTTAGGATAACTGGTATGGAAAATGGATGAATGGCTTGTGAATATTTGTGAATTGTGTCTTTCTTAGAAGAAGAAATGACTTCTTGCCAAACTTTGTGCATGCAAAAATAAAAGACAAAGCAAACGGCATTTTTACAAACTCTTGGTTGAGACCAGGACCATATTTAGTGAATCCAATATACAAGACTGAGAGTACAAATGCCAGTAATTTAGCGACAAGTACAAGTTGACAGAAAACATCTCAAGAACGGACTTGACTCCTATTGTATGTTATTGTTTTGGGTTATTTATTTATTTATTTTTTGCTTTTCCGTGAATAATTTGTCCAGGAATGCCTGAAAAATGAATAAGTAGGATGGAAACAGTGGTTTTGTGTTTGAGTGAAGAAGCTGAGTGAGCTGATGAAGGCAGATAAACAAGCACGAGGAAAAGCAAAGTTCATCATCTTTTCCTGCGCCTGGAATTCCTGACAGAGTCCTTCTTTGTTTGGACAGACGTGCTGCGGCCCTGGTGTCACACACACACACACACACACATCCATCCGCTGAGATTGGGACTACACAGCCAAATGTTAACATGACAAGTTAGAGCGACAGTTCTTTCTTTTAAGAACTACAGATGTACTATGGTATACTATAAAAATTCTATATAAAATTTTTTATGTTCTTTATTTGGTATTTTTCAACTGCTACAATATTATTATGAGGTATCCCTCAATTATAGTATTTCAAGACTGTAAATATAATATTGAAGCTCAGTATTTTAAATGCATACAATTGTCAGCCAGAATCATATTTTAAGGTCACAGTTTGTGTAATTACAAAAGTATTGTATGTAGTATTTCTATATAAGAATAATTTTGTCATATCAGTGCTGAATTACTGTTATAAATAAACAGTACATATACAATTGTTCATCTGCTGTTACTCAAAATTCTGTATTTTCTTGGAGAAATCATTAGTCACCAAACCAAAAACCAAAAAATGTACATGTTCTTGTGAACTTCTCTTTACTCAAAACACTCATCTCAGACATGCTTTTTTTTTTTTTACCCCAAGTAACATAAAGTGAATGCTTTGCTGTGTTAATTAGCCCCATGAGGTGCTTTACAGTGATTAATGGACTCTTAATTGTTTCAGTGAATTTTTTCTTTTGATCAGCTAATTTTGAAATGGTCAGATAACATCAGACTGGTGTGTGTGGGTGTGTGTGTGTGTGTGTGTGTGTGTGTGTGCGTGTGTAAGAGAGAGAGAGAAAAGCTTGCTAACTCACACCAACACACACTACCACTCACTCGCAAATCAATCAAATGACAACACAGCTGCAGCAACAATATATCACTGATTTGGAAACATTCAACTCTGTGTAAAATGCCGTTAAAGTCAGCCCCAGAAAGACAGTACAGTGTGGCAGATTACCTGAGCACAGTGAATGATTTAACACTGAGAATCACACAAACCAAGTACAGACTCATATACAGACTGGGCAAATACACACAATCCTACGGGTGCAGCCTTCACCAAATGTCCTTACAAGGTCAAAAATGTGACATATTTCTATCATTATGAGGATGTTTTGTCATCATAAAAACTCCCAAATGTTTAAGCACTTTCACAAAACTATTGGTTCATCTAGTTATGACAACTGTTGTAGTTGATACAATTTATTTTAATTATTTTAAAATGTTTGGTCTTTTACAGTTTTACATAACGTCTTCTTCTTCTTCCTCTTGAAAGTTTGTGAACCCTTTTCTATATATTTCTGCATAAATATGATCTACAGTGGTGTGAAAAAGTGTTTGCCCCTTCCTCATTTCCTGTTCCTTTGCATGTTTGTCACACTTAAGTGTTTC
>JAFFST010045408.1:64620-75863 GCA_022414735.1 Noturus placidus
AAGTGGAACTCTTTGGAAGGTATGTGCCCAAGTATATCTGGCATAGAAGGAACACTGCATTTCATAAAAAGAACATTATACCTACAGTAAAATATGGTGGTGGTAGTGTGATGGTCTGGGGCTGTTTTGCTGCTTCAGGACCTGGAAGACTTGCCGTGATAAAAGGAACTGTCTACCAAGAGATCCTGAAGGAGAATGTCCGACCATCTGTTCGTGTACTCAAGCTGAAACGAACTTGGGTTCTGCAGCAGGACAATGATCCTAAATACACCAGCAAGTCCACCACCGAATGGCTGAAGAAAAACAAAATGAAGACTTTGGAGTGGCCTAGCCAAAGTCCTGACCTGAATCCTATTGAGATGTTGTGGTATGACCTTAAAAAGGCCGTTCATGCTCGAAAACCCGCTAATGTAACTGAATTAGGACAATTCTGCAAAGATGAGTGGGCCAAAATTCCTCCAGGACGCTGTAAAAGCCTCATTGCACGTTATCGCAAATGCTTGGTTGCAATTGTTGCTGCTAAGGGTGGCCCAACCAGTTATTAGGTTTAGGGGGCAATCACTTTTTCACACAGGGCCATGATGGTTTGGATTTTTTTCCACCTTTAATAATAAACACCTTCATTTACAAATTGCATTTTGTGTTTACTTGTGTTGTCCTTGACTATTGTTTAAATTGGTTTGATGTTCCGAAACACTTAAGTGTGACAAACATGCAAAGGAACAGGAAATGAGGAAGGGGGCAAACACTTTTTCACACCACTGTATGTGCACCATATATAGCACATATTTCCCCATGTCTAGGGTTTCTGTATGCTTCTACACCTGTGTGTGTGTGTGTGTGTGTGTTTCACAAAACAAGTAAACCAGGTAGGCTTGTTAAGACTCGCACAGGGGATTGTGTGATTTTTTTTTTTTTTGTTCTACCTCCTCATTCGATTTTCCACTGTTTTGAACCATTTTTGTTTGTGGATGGGCTTCACAACATGCCTAAATCAACACACATTCAGTCGAGCCAAATACGGGTTCATGTGTGTTCACTGGAGAAGGTCTTTGAGGAAATTTGTGTGTACTTGTCTGCTCAGACACAGTCAAATATTTGTGGATGTGTTTGGTTTATTAGTCTGGTTTGTGAGGTGTGTGCCAGAGCTGCAGAGCTATTACAGTAGCGTGTAATAGGGGGGTGTAAGCGCTCTGAATCTTTATTTATATATTTATTTATTTTGGGTTGGTGGGTGGGAGGTCATTTTAATCTTGCATCTTAGGTGGTAACAATTTAAAAAATATATATACCATCCATGTATTAGACCGAATGCGTTGAAGTTCCTTAAAGGAAATGGAAATAAATATGTACTGATTGACCTCAAGAGTGACTTTATAGCTTTTTATTTGTTTAAACCGGTAAATCCAGCATGGCAGCCAGTTGGAATTAACTTCAGAACTCTGAATGTTATTCAGAGGTAAACTTTTAAAAATATCGCCACGTAAATGAAAAGAAATCTTAAACTGACACATTCTTACCTCTACAACATGTTTGATCTAATATTCATGGTGCAGCCAACCCGATAAATGAAATGAAAGACGATATGGACCTCTTAAACATCTCAATTAGCTTGTGGATGCTTTTGTTGAATGGCTGTTTTCCAACAGGGATTTCTTGATCTTTCTTTTGTATCATGGTAAATGGTGCTTTTTACAGAATTTTATTTTCCATGCAGTTATCCTTTATTTCTAGACATATCTCCCTTCTTATTTCATTTCATTTGCAGCTGCTATAATGTAAGTGATCACAGAAACTAACTTGTCTTGGGGATCTTCCACAACATATAAGGGAACCAAAATTATGACGATGTTTTTTTTTAATTGAATAAAAACTAATAGTTATTTTGTAAATTGCTGTGGTATAAGAGGATTAACGTAAATCTTATTATTAGAAATGATTCAAGTTTCAGAGTGGCTTGACTTGATGTCGGGCTGCATCACATCACCCTGTTGTCGATTATTTTTCCCATTTACAGGATACCCCGTAGTGTTTTTCTCCTTACCGAGTCTTGGCGATTCACTCATAGGTAACCACATTGAACAGCCTACTCTATCTTCCATGCAAAGATCCTTTATTTCTAGACACATCTCCCTTCCTTTCCCTCATTTTTTTTTTAAATCATCACAGGATAAATAGTCATCAAGTCATTGTTCTCTTTCGTGGTAATATTTGCGCTTTAATTTTTGGTCCACAGAGTTCATGGACTTTTTTCCTGTTTTTCAGTACTCCATAAAAGACATTTATTGTTCACTTTATTAGGAACACATGCACATTCATGCAGTTACCTAATCAGCCAATCATGTTGCAGCAACACAATGCAAAAAAAAATAATAAATATTGTAATCTATGCAATGGTTAAAATGACATAGATCACCTCCATTCTGATGTTTGATGTGAATATTAACTGAAGCATTTGACATGTATCTGCATGATTTTGTGCATCGTGCTGCTGCCACATGATTGGCTAATTAGATTACTGCATAAATGAGCAGGTGTACAGGTGTTTGGAATAAAGTGACCGGTGAGTATATACACGCAGTGCTAACCTGGAAGATAAGGTTCTGTGAGCAGAAGGTTGTCATGTAGCTCAAATGAGGAAGTAGATTAACCGTGTCCACCATTATGGCCAAGTTACTCTGCTAAAAATTTATAGTTTCTGGCAATTTGTCTTCAAACCTGTATATAGTTATGCATATGGTGTATCATATAAAAATATCTTTAGGATATTTTACACGTTTGACATTTGTTTCTAAGACAAGTAAAATAGTGACGTTAATGGCCATGTACAATTAAATTTTACAATTAACTTTTTTTTAATTAATTTTACAATTGACAGTACAATTAACATTTTTTATAATTAAAATTTTAATAGTATTCTTGATATGTTATATGGGGTGCGGGTTAACAAAACTAGTGATCAGAAGGTTGGGGGTTCAAGCCGCTACACTGCCAAGGTGCCTCTGTTAGGCCCATGAGCAAGACCCTTAACTATCTGCTCCAGGGGTGCTGTATCATGGCTTACCCTGCACTCTGACCCCAACTTCCGAACAAGCTGTGATATGTGAATATGTGATATGCATATGTGACTAATAAAGTCTCTTCTTCTTCTTCTTCTTCCTCTTCTTTATTCTCCTTCAAAGTAAATTAATAGAGAGGCATGATTAATTCCATTCAAATCAGTTGTATTTGGGAGGCTGTGGCTCAGGTGATGGAGCGGGTTGTCCATGTAGGGTTGTCTGATCGTTTGCCAGCCCACATGACCCCACATGCCGAAGTGTCCTTGGGCAAGACACTGAACCCAGAGTTGCTCCTCATTGCAAGTTAGCGCCTTGCATGCAGCTCTGCTACCATTGGTGTGTGTGAATGGGCGAATGAGACACAGTGTAAAGCGCTTTGGATAAAAGCGCTTAATAAGTGCAGACCATTTGCCATTTATATAGAGCTTTTTAACAATAGACATTGTCACAATGCAGAGGCCTGTTTCTGATGGGCTGAAACAGCAGAAGATGCACATCAAGTTCCACTCCTGTCATCCAAGAACACCAGGCTGATGAATCAGTGGAAACACATCACCGGGACTTTTTCCACTCTTTAATTGCCCAGTTTTGGTGCCCACTGTAGCCTCAGGTCTCCCCATTCTGATGTTTGATGTGAGTGTTAACTGAAGCTCTTGACCTGTATCTGCATGGTTTTATTCATTGTCTTGCTGCCACCTGATTGGCTGACCAGATAATCGCACGTACTAGCAGGTACATAGGCATTTCTATTAAAGTGATCGAAGAAGACTAAAAAGGTTTTTTTTTTTTAATTCAAAGCATTAATGATGTTAGTCATTTGGAAACAAAAGCAAATTAACAAAAAGTGTGAGTGTGTGTGTTACTATTTAAATGCAGTATTTAGTTTTAATCCAATTAGGGGAGAATAGTGGGGTGCAAGCAGGATTTTAAAGAATAAATTGTCTAAAATATATATATTTTTTTGTTTTGTTTTTGTTGTGAGCACAAACTTTTGGGCCCTACTGTGTGTGTGGTTTGAGGCTGTGACTGTTGGTCCCCTGTGCCACGGTGTAATCCACTAATCAGCTGTGTGTACAGCTCCACACCACTAAGGGCTGAGATGAGATGGAGGGATGTGGCAGTAAACACGGGAACTAGAAGGCAAAAGGGGAAAATAAAATGTGAAGTCAAGTCAAATTTTTATTTGTAAACCACGTTTAAAGACCATTGTATTTGATCCAAAGCGCTGTAGAAAACATTGTATAATATCACATTAAATATCAGCATAAAATAATAAAAGCACGTTTTAAGAGAAGATTTAAAAAGTAGCTAAAGATGGAATGGACCCCAGAGTTGGGGACCAACCACAGGAAAGGCTCGATCACCTTTTGTCCAAGTACGACATCGGGGGACAGATAGAAGTAGTTGATTACAGGATCTTGGCGTTCTGATTGGAGAGAGATAGAGAGTGAAGAAGGTCTGCGTACTGCGGAGAAAGACCAGAAAGAGCTTCTTATACATGTATAAGGATTTCAACATCGATTCCAAACCTGACAGGAAGCCAAGGACGAGATGCCAAAACAGGGGAAATATGATCCCTCTTTTTAGTCCCTGTTAAAGATCTAGCTGCTGCATTTCCTGGTGAAGGGAAATATGATCCAGGCATGGACAGAGATAGAAGAGTCGATGGGTGAAAAGTGTTATGAGAACAAAAAATACTGAGCACAGCATTCTGGAATAGACATGTTAGATTTCACAGTTTGTTTATTACACTCACACGCACGCACACACACACACGCGCGCACGCACACACACAGAGTAAGACAAAAAAAAGGCAGATTGATTCATCTTAGTCAGCTTTTTGTTTCTTTCTCTCCCTCTCTCTCTCTCTCACACACACACAACACAAAAAGACAATTTTATTTCTCTGTAGTCAGCTCTCTCATTCACAAACACAAAAAAAATATTTTACTCATCTTTAGTCAGCTTATTGTGCACCTCTCTCACTCACTCACTCACACACACGGTAAATCTACAGAGGCTGTTCTATCTTCAGTATCTCACAAAAGTGAGTACACCCCTCACATTGCTGTAAATATTTGATGATATCTTTTCATGTGACAACACTGAAGAAATGACACTTTGCTACAATGTAAAGTGGTGAGTGTACAGCTTGTGTAACAGTGTAAATTTATGATTTCTCGCCTTTAACTTGAAAGCTGCATCATACACATTTATTTGTGTGTTTTCCATGATGCGGGTGTGCGCATGAAGTGCAAAATGACTGATCTGAAGAATTTAGTGTGAGTGCGTTTAATTTAATTCGAACAGTTTCATTGGTCCACTGTGACCTGTTCGGTAATTTCATTGGTCCGATGTGACAAGGCTAAATGTTTTGGCTGCATGAAACTCGTTAGCCCGTAAAAATCCATAAATTAAAAGCATCGTTGTTTAAGGCGCAGTGTTCAAAGCGTTTGAAAAAAGTAGCGGCTTATACACTGGAAAATACGGTAATCAAATATTTACATAAATGTGAGGGGTGTACTCACTTTTGTGAGATACTGTATGCATAGTCAGCTTTTTATCTGTCTTTTTCTTACGCACACATATGCACACACCACGCACACAAAAATATTTTATCTGTCAGCTTTTTGTTCCTCTCTCACACACACACACGAACACACACCCACAAACAAACAAAATAAATGTAATCAGACTTTAGTCAGCTTTTTGCACCCCCCCCCCCTTTGTAATACACACACACATAGTAAGACAGAAAGGGACATTTTATTTATTTTTAGTCAGCTTTTTGTTTTTTTTTTTTGCTCTCAAAGGCACATCCTAAGACAGAAATGCCAATTTTATCAATTTTCATCAGCCCCCCTCTCTCTCCCCTCCCTCCCACACATACACTCTCTCTCTCTCTCTCTCTCTCTCTCCCCTCCCTCCCACACATACACTCTCTCTCTCTCTCTCTCTCACTCTCTCTCTCTCCCTCTCTCTCTTGCTTTTCAGCTCAGAACCATATTTATGACCTATCTGGCAATGTGTGTTACCCCATCATCCAGCCGAGCTCATTCTCACCCTTAATTCATCCTCAGTCTGACAACACCATTTCCTCTTTAAGGAATAACAGACACAAATGTCTTCCATTTAACCCCTGAGACAGTTCGTCCACTGGAATGTGAGGACTGTCATCAGAGAGCGTTTATTAATCATAGCAGTTTATTCTATTGCTCAGCATTTTGGAGGAAGTGTTTTGCACCACAGACTCGGGTCAATAGCAGGTTAACACAAGTCACACGTGCAGAAAGTAGACGTTACAGCTGCGTCATTCTGACCTGCAATTGAAATAATAATAATAATTATTATTGTAGCAAATTCCATCCAGTTAAGCAGTTATCAGGGATTAAAGAGGAGAAAAACAACACAGAGAAAAATCAATCAGGAAAAATAAATTTAATGAATTGTTAATATATTGATCATGAAATTTTAACTAAATATAAATCAATAGACAACAAGAAGAAATTAATCCAATGCAAAAAAAGTTTTTTACTGTTATACATTATAAAAACAGCAATTAATATTAAAATATAATTTTTTTTATTAACTGAACAAATGGGGAATAGTGTTTTAACTCATAGCCTTTCAAGAATAAATTACAGTAGGGCTGCAACTAACTGTTATTTTCATAATTGATTAATTGTCCAATTATTTTACTGATTAATCAATTATTCAGCTGGAGAAAGAAAACTAACTTTCAATACAATTTTTGTTTATTTAAAATAAAATCCACAAACTGAGTGTTACATATGTAAACATATAGACTATAACTTTGTATACATATGTATGTACACACATACAAACATGTAAGTTTATATATGTGCTCATTATTGTTTTTTGTGTGTATGCACAAAAACACTGTTAATTAAACTATAGTCGTAAATTAATAATAATAATAATAATAAAAGCTTTCACTGTTACTCACTGCCTTTACTCATTTATTTTTACTTATCTTTACTTTGATCGTAGTGTTTTAACAAGACATTACAAATCCTACTTGCGCTACACTGTTTTTCACCGCTCTACAATGCGTCTTCATTGCTAATAGATCACTTACAGATCTCTCCCGTTGTAATAAATGACAGAATTGCACTGCAAGCACACAAATACAGCATATAATGACAATAAACCTAAATGAAACCTTTTAAGCAACTCGCACCAGTTTCCCCAAGCCCTTGCACAATGGAGCATTTTGGATATAAACATCAGTTTGTGCTCATGCATCACTGTCGTGCATCCGTGCTACACAAGCTCCGCTTTGTAAAGTTTGCAGGTTACAATCTTCTACAATACATTTAATATAAAATGCTCATGCACCGTCGACTGGGAAACGGTTTATATTTCCGTTTAGAAAAAAACCCCGCTGGTGTTCCATTTGAGATGATCTTACCTTTCTAAAATTCATACACAAGATGGTAGAGTACGTAGGGCATAGTGTAAGTGTATAGTATGCCATTTGGGACACAACTTTGGCACAACCTGTATTCTCGTGTGTTTTCAGAACTGAAGTAATGTGCCCTGTGACACAATGATTCAACGATTTTCATAATCAAATTTTCATCAGTTGTTGCAGCTCTAAAATACAGATAAGCAGACATCACTGAATATTTTGTTTTAAAGAAGGTTGTATGCCCTTTTTATATGATTTTGACAATATTGACAAATCTGTTATACTGAACATTTCAATTGCATTAAATGAGACTGTGTTTTTATTCTTAACCACATAGTTCTAACCACCCATTTTATGTACCACTTATCCTACACAGAGTTTCAGGGTCGCTTGGAGCCTGTCCCAGGGAACTCTGGGCATGAGGCTGGGGACATCCTGGACAGGGTACTAACCCATCACAGGGCACAGTCGCACACATATAATCACTCATTCACACACTGCGGACAATTTGAGCATACAGTGTACATCTTTGGACTGGGGGAGGAGACTGGACTACCTGTATTACATTTACATTTAATGACGCTTTTATCCAAAGCTCTACCGACTGAGCCACAGCCGCCCTGTGTATTAAACTGAAGCACGGGTAGAACATGTAAACTCTGCGCACACACACACAGCAGGGAGGTGGGAATGAAACCCCCGAGCATGGAAATGTGAGGCAAACGTGCTAACACTGCATGCCTTTTTAAAATTCTCTTTGGTTTGGACCCACATAGATCTTTATCCAACCCCAGTCTTTGACAGCTTCGTGCTGATACTCCAGCAAGTACTTCTTGCTGAGACATGATACTGCAGATTTCATGCGCCATACAAGCTTTGACCTAACCGATTTGCTTCACCTGTTCAACCAGCTCTGACAATTTATGATGGTTCTGTGACTTTGGGATGTCTCTTTTGAAGAGGCCTTGAGAAGAACCTGACTCAAATGGGATTGTGTCCTCTCCTGGGTTCAACCAGAATATTCATAAACTGTTTTTGGGAAGTGTGTCAATGTGGGGTCATCCAAAATGCCAGAAAGTGAGTCACGCGTCCAAGAGCAGAAGTAAAGCACCAGGTCTTTAACACAGAGTAGTACAGATGTGCAGATCTTTTCAGTTCAGTTTGCAGCTGAGTGTTCTCAAAATGAAACGCTGTCAGCATGTTGCTTGATGTACTTGCATCCTCCTCATGTCCACATGACCCCTCGTTTACTAAAAATGCACTTGACCGCTGTTGTCTTCTTGTGGCTCATTTAAGGACTTATGGTTTATTTAAGCGTTGAAAAGGAGAAACTTTGTCTGGAGTTGCTTCTGTGCAGAAAGGAAGGACTCCAAAAAGACTGCAAGAATGGTGGCAGGTCAGAGAAAGGTCTTCCTTTCTTCTCCCAGCATTTATCACTATGCTTTGTGTTTTCATAGCCTTGATCGTGCTTTTGTCTCGGAGTTTATACATCCCTTCTGTTGTAAGCTCAGTAGTCTTAGTCATTCGTGTTGTACAGAGGTTCTTTAAAAAGACTCAGAGTCTTTGTGTTGCAAAAAGGTCACACAAATTAGTTTTCGTAAAGAACAAACAGAGACTTTCTACTCTTTCCTTGAGTTTATTGAAAGCATTATGATGCATATTGTACCTTAATATAATGAGTGTTTGGGGAGGGGGGCATGGTGGCGTAGGGGTTAGCATGTTTGCCTCGCACATCCGGAGTTGGGGGCTTGAATCCTGCCTCTACCCTATATGCTGAGTTTGCATGATCTCACAGTGCTTCCGGGGTTTCCTCCGGGGTACTCTGGTTTCCTCACCCAGTCCAAAGACATGCGTTGTAGGCTGACTGGCATTTCCAAATTGTCCTCAGTGCGTGATTGTGCCCTGTGATGGGTTGGCACCCGGTCCAAGGTGTCAGCAGGCTCCCCATGACCCTGTGTAGGATAAGCGTTATGGACACTTGATGGATGGATAGTGTTATGATAGTGTGATGATTGTGCTTCAGTGAGCAATTGGATCAGAATACAAAGAGAAACCCAGATAAATCGGAAATAGACGGATTTAAAGAAGTGCTCTAACAGGCTTGTGCTGATATTCATCCTGATTCTCTACTTTTTTTCCCCTGCAATTAAATTTCCACAATCGTGTCTCACACTTTGCTGCTATGCATGATCTCACATAAAAACAGTTTATGCTTAAATCTCAAGGATAATCTGAACTGCGTAGAGTAGATTCATTCCCAAGAACTTCTGCTGTAATCATAAAGATTGTCTGTGTATACAGTATACTCATACTAGTTTGTACATGCTAAATGTACTGTTTGGCTTGCATTTGTTGTATATAGGTGTAGAAGATCTAGAAGGATTTATAATCCTACTATCAGGTGTCATGCAGAAGACAGTGGATTCCCTTTTGGGTCTGGTTCCTTTCAAGGTTTCTTCCTCATGTAGTCTCAGGAAGATTTAACTTCCTTACCTCTTCCTCACCTCTGGCTTGTTCATTAAAGATGTAAAACTACCTCCAGATTTCTGGAACGCCGGATTGAGTTGGTATTTTGATTCAATAATGTATGTGTGCGACACATTTCTATCAAAACACAAGAAGAAGGGCTTTCGAGTTTGCTTGGTGGTTTGGCCACATTTGAAGGTAGCATTGCACGTGTCTTTTTTTGATGGTGATCCCGTTATTGCACTTGCCGAGCAAGAGTTTAAAATACACGGCGTAGAATAATTTTGTTATACGACATTTATATGAATTTAATTGGCTTATGTCTAATACACACAGTAGGAAAAGAGCATAATATGGTGGGTATGAAGGCATTTACAGGTCCCCCAGCTGAGGATACACTTGTGGTAGCTTCATACAAATGACCAGAAAAAAAACTGCATAATAAACTACAAACATTAGCATTTACAACTTTTTCTTGCCAAGTACTAGCAAAGCATACCTTGGCAATTATTATTATTATTATTATTATTATTATTATTATAATAACAATAAAGGAAAAACAAGAAGCATCACTTTATTTCCTATCAACATTGTTTTCACAGCTTATTGGAATCCTCTCTCTGTTCACACCATGCTCACTACGCCTTCTGTAGATTTGTTCATTTGATTTTTCAAAAATGATCTTTTGATTATTTAGAATTTTCTCTGCTTGCAACTTACCATTAAAACAAAATCACGATTTGGATTTAGAACTGAGCCTAAAATAAGACAAGAAACCAAGCATTTCCACCACATCAGGTTTAAGCAGAGTACAGGAGGACACAATAATGCTAATATCAGCTGTGTGGTCAGGAAATGCTTGCTGGCAGAGGCGATTGCAAAGACGTGTTTGATATTTAGGTCATTCTATAGTAATGTACAGTAAACAGTTTAAAGAATCCGTCACGGTACATTGTTGATATAGTTGTTTTATAAAATCAGTTGTCTAGTGTCCACTGTTGATCTGCTGTTCAAAGTGTTTGAACTTGTGTGAATGCTAAATTCAGAAAAAGAAACTGCATATTTAGTCACTTTCTAGTTATCATTACCATTTAATGTTATTTGTAAAATGTTCGATTTGACTTCATAGTAGGCATCACATATTTATGTATTTTCTTTTTCATCTTTTCTTCTCTTTTGAATTTTTTTTTTCAGTAGCATTCCTAATAAATATACAGTGGTGTGAAAAAGTGCTTGCCCCCTTCCTCATTTCCTGTTCCTTTGCATGTTTGTCACACTTAAGTGTT
>JAFFST010045408.1:76870-92542 GCA_022414735.1 Noturus placidus
GTTTAGGGGGCAATCACTTTTTCACACAGGGCCATGATGGTTTGGATTTTTTTTCACCTTTAATAATAAACACCTTCATTTACAAATTGCATTTTGTGTTTACTTGTGTTGTCCTTGACTATTGTTTAAATTGGTTTGATGATCCGAAACACTTAAGTGTGACAAACATGCAAAGGAACAGGAAATGAGAAAGGGGGCAAGCACTTTTTCACACCACTGTAGTTAACTGATGTTAACTAGCTACTTGTCTAATATTAGTTATGGCAAATATACATTGCATGGGTATTATTTCAAACATTCTCTGTTTCCAGAAATCATTGGTGTGAGACGGGGTGATGGGGGTGGGGCTTCCCCGTGCAAATCATTCCATATTAATAATGTTGATTGGTTCCTCTCATTATTTTACTGGGGAGAAAATGACTACTCTTTTGGCGTATTTCACGTAGTTTTGAGTGATAACTCGTGCTCGTCTTCTGTTATGTTAAATTAAGGAGTTCCTATGTAAAATGCGTAAAGGGGATCAGGTCTTGTATTATAATTGGAGTGAATGTCACTGGATATTGTGGCAGTGTGGGATCATATGATATCAAAATAAAAAAAGGGAAATTTTATTTAGAGTCCTTTCAGACACGTTACAGGGTGTCGCTTGTTGTTTCCTGTAACGTATCAGTTTCTGAATGCCTGTGCAAATTCTCTGAATTTTTCGACCCGAGTTTATCTTGCATCAACTTAATCATTAAACTGAATGCATGAAAGGGGGTTTTCTACCCACACAGAACAGTCCCTGAAAAACAGCACACCACAAATTTCGAAAAAAGGACATAAGTAAAATCATATGAAACTTTTAAGAGGGTTTTGTTTAGCAAGATATGAATTGCAACATCTGCGAGGGATGTATTTTGCAAGCGGACCTGCAATCCTGGCTGCTTTCTTTGGCTTGTCCATTCTTGAGTTGGTTTGTATCAGGCAGTGAAAAAAGTTGCAGGAGGAGGATAGGGTCTGTTTCTACGAGCAGCAGAATGGTGAGAAGTAAAGAAACAGGAGCCTGAGTTTTACATTCTTGTGTGAAAGTCAGTTTGTACTTTCGAGGCTCGGAACAGTAGGCTAATTTTCAGTGTCTGTATTTCCAATGAAAATATGTTTTACAAGGAACCTCAAGGTTTGGGATTCTTTAGGTTTTCCAGCATGAAACTGCAAGATGGAGTGTCAGCAGCTTGTAGTTTTTAGTGCCTTCATTTTTCAATATTTTTCGCCATTACCAGTTCATTGAAGGGAATTCTATTTAAAATCAGTGACTACTAGTTATGCTTAAAAATTCCATACCATACTGAAAAGAGATTTGTGTGTACGTTTGAATGGAAAGTTTGGTATGCCACACAGGTATTTATCGTTCTTTATGCCCTCATCTTTTGTCTTTCCTTCCTTCCTATCTTTGGTTCATATCTGGTATAGCTTGGCTGGTGGAGAAGCCTGTTGAAAGATTGCCCTGGACCACTGAGTTTATCTCTGAAAGGGCCTGGGAAAGGTGGCTTTCCAGAGGCAGCACTGTGTTTAACACTTTTTATAGCTTGAAATGACACTGTACCGAGACGTGGACTTGGGAAGTTTGGACCAATCTGTGTTTATGCAAGTTGTTTTCTTTACGCTGTGGAGATCAAGACAAACACCGTTGCCTTGTAGATTTGATACCTCAGCAGTGGACTTTTTGGGGGGAATCTCTCTGGCAGCTGTTACGTACTGATATGCTTGTGATGTGTATATTTTGGCAGTGTCAGAGTTTGGAACGACAAATCGCATGAATAATTCCTCACTTCTACTTTTCGGGCCATGGGAAAGCAGCTCAGAGTCAAAGGCCATGAGGAAGTGTGGCACATCCAGTTGTGAGTTCTTGCCTGTTTATTTTTTCAAAGGCATCCCGATTTGAACTTCATCACACGTGAGACTGCATACGGCTCAGGAGATAATAGGTGTTTTTTAAATTTTTTTTTTTATTGTTCCATCAGCTCGTATCTTTGCTCAAATGGACACAAAGAGGTCGTTGGCCCAGCTCCCTATCACTCCTCACAATAATAACCTAGAGCCATGGCCTGCATTCCATCTCCTCTGTGTGGGTGTTTGTAGAAAGGCGATGGTGAAAGATACAGGAGTGGACAAACTTTTTTGTACCCTTTCATGAAAAAAGAAGAACCCACAATTCTCTCTGAAATAATGGACAAATTAATTAGCATTCGTCATTGTTTATTCCATATTTAATACAAATCAGACTTTGCTTTTGATCTAACGGAATATTTTAAATAATAAAACAAATGAAAATGGCATGGAGAAAAATGATGGTAACCTTAATCTAATATTTTGTTGTACAACCTTTCGAGGCAATCACTGCACACAAGAGATTACTGTAGCTCTCAATGAGACGTCTGCACCTGTCAACAGGTAGTTTAGCTCACTATTCCTGAACAAACTGCTCCAGCTGTCTCGGGTTTGAAGGGTGCCTTCTCCAGACTGCATGTTTCAGCTCTTTCCATAGATGTTTGAGAGGATTCAACTCGGGGCTCATTGAAGGCCATTTGTTTTGTTCAGAAACTGAAACAGAGCTTTTGAAAACTGAGCAGTACAATTCGCTACAGAATTTCTTCAGAATAGTTTCGAGATTTCATTGTGCCCTGCACTGATTCAATTCACCCTGTGCCAGACGCCACATAACCGCCCCAAAACATAACCGAGTCTCCTCCATGTTTCACAGTAGCTATGGTGTTCTTGATGTGAATTCCCAAAAAGCTCCAGTTTTGTCTCATCTGTCCAAAGGACATTCTCCCAGAAGCATTGTGGCTTGTCAATATGCATTTTACCAAATTCCAGACTTGCCTTTATGTTTTTCTTTCAACCGTGGAGTTTTCCTGGGTCTTCTCCCATTGAGCCCACTGTTGCTCAAAAAGTGACGATTGGTGCGATCAGAAACTGATGTACCTTCAACGTGGAGTTCAGCTTGTATTCCTCTTGCATCCGCATCCTGGGAAGGTTGGCTACAGTCCCACGGACCTTGAACTTCTTAATAATATTTGCAACTGTAGTCGCAGGAATTTCAAGCTGCATGGAGATGGTCTTATAGCCTTTACGTTTCACATGCTTGTCTATAATTTTCTTTCTGATCTCCTCAGACAACTCTCTCCTTTGCTTTTTGTGGTCCATGTTAAGTCTGGTGCACACGATGATACCAAACAGAGTGACTACTCTTCTCCATTTAAATAAGCTGAATGACTCGAAGACATGTCTGATACTAATTGAAAAAACATTGGTTTGAAATATCATTATAATCCAATTATTTATATTCTTTTCTAGGGGTACCAACAAATCTGTCCAGGCCATTTTAGAATATTTTTTAGAACAATCAATCGTTTATCTCTTTTCACACTTTTTATTTGCTTTATTCTATAACATGCATACCATGCAGGTATAAATAAGACCTTGCTTTTTTATTTCTTCATGTTTAAGACTGTTTCAATGAGCTGTAAGGGTACCAAGAAATGTGTCCATGTCTGTAGTAGAACTTTTGTGGTTTGGCTGTAATTCGGTATTGCTGAGCCAGAAGCATGACTAATTCTGTGCTACAAACTCTGGCTTAACACTAGTTCATTAAGAATAATTGTAATAGACAGAATTTGAGATTATAATGTATAAACGTCAGTCCTTATTTAAAAAAAAAAAAACTAAAAACCCAACATAATAAAATAAAGTTTAAACCTATTTTTGAGGACAAATGCTCAGTAATCATGATAAAAATTGCTTAACTTGCATATTGGTCTTTATAACAAATGTGATCTTCCAAGATTTATTTTATACTGAAATTCTGAGTTGACTTTGTAAGCTTAATTGTGTTTGGTCCTGTCCTGTTTAATGTCCCGGACAACCTCTGTAGTCCCGTTTGGCCACTTTTCATGCCTTTTTCAAGACATATAAACGCTTAACCAAATTACGAGTGAGGTCTTACTTTATGTATTTATGTCCTAGAATAAAACGTGAAAATATATTGAGCTTGTGTAAACCACAGACCTTATTTCCACCAATAAGAGAAACCTTTCGACATGCCCATTACTCCGACCTGTGGAGACCCATACTTGCTAAAAAAAAAAAAAGAGCAATACAGCAGCACTTTAGTCCTGTAGTCTGTCCAGCTCTTTCACCTCCCATCTCTAAACTCTACTCCAACAGATCAGCCTCCAAAATTCAACACCATTGTCTGTACTCATCATCTTCTAGATCGTTAACTAGCTGAGCCGAGTCTCAGAGACAACTACGTCATGTAGCTTCATTGCATTCTGAAATTCCAGCTTCTAGATTGGATTTCTAATTAATATGACATTGAAGTTAGCAGGAAAAGAGAATTAGAGAAGAGAAAATAAGAGCTTACCCTTTTCTGTCTAGGAGCTAACACCATTGTAATTATGCTAGCAGTGTCACCCTGTGTAGTGTGTCAGGAATAATGAAAACACAGCAGGCCCAGAATCACTAAACCCATCACAAATATTTCAATGTGAATATATTGAATTTGTTTAAGTACGGACTTTAAATCTTCAAAGTAGATCATCCTGTGATTTAAAACAGTGCTTTGAGATCTTGGTTTAAGTGTACTTTGAGCCCAGCCTCTGTATTGCTCACAGGGAATCCTGCTTTCTTTAAAATGGTACAGAGATTGGATTAACTTCATGACTGATCTTGAAAACTGAAATGATGCTTTCTCAGATTATCGGGTCAGTACTTCTGATAGTGGTTACTTTCACTTTATAAAGGTGAACTTTGACCAGTGGTTTCACGTGGCTTATCCTTGTGAGTCAACAGAAGATAAAAGACTAGAATAACTGGTCAATATTTAAGTGTCGATCACACCAGACCTTTGTGTCCCTGCTTTCTTACTTTTTTTTTAAGCAATAGCAATATGGTCCACTGATACAGTCGAGGGATTTGAAGTAAAATTCTTTTTTTATTTTGTCTTTTTTTCTTTCCCCTGCCTGTTCAGATAAGCAGTGGACAAATGAACACTTAACACATGTCTAGTTTTATATCTATGTAAATTAAACACATTAACAAACATCTTTAGGGGGAAAATGGCAAGAAATATATTCTAGCTCTATTGGTCACATCATGGAGAACGGTGGTGATTGGTCAAAATAAGAAATGAGGTTGTTCAAAAATTGTAGTTGACTTGTAATTGAGGTCTGAAGAAAAAGAAGAAGCCTTTATTTGTCACATACATAAAAAAAAAGGTAAAATTTTTTTTTTTTTTTTTTTTTTTTTTTTTTTTGCATATTCGAGCATGTTAGGAAGCTGGGGTCAGAGCACAGGGTCAGTGCCCTTGGAGCAGAGAGTGGCAGATTGGCGGTGCTTCAGCCTTAACTGTTCACCGCCCTAGGAAGTGGAGCTTCCCTCATGAAAGAGGCACAGTCTTTCTGATTTCCTGTTAGATTACTTTCCGATGCCAATCCATCTTTTGATATCCCAAACTGTTTGTACTTGTTTATTATTACATGGGTACGTGACCCGTTCTCTCATTACAAAAACATCCATTATGCTCGATATCATCTTTACCCCTCCCACTATTCAAATCTGGATCAAAATAACGGTGTGCATCCTTTTTCCATACTATCCAGATTCAAAGGTTCCCCTAATAGTGGGTTTTTTTTTTTTTTTTTTTTTTTTTTTTGGAAAAAAATTTCCTGAGGGAAAGCACTACCAACATCTCGAGTGAAAAACCGGAGAGCTGAATAAACCACTGAGAAATGCTGCCAAGTCTGAAAGCAGATTAGTGATGGCGTCGTTTCCGTTCCATGCTCTATTTGCCTCTGTGTATGAATCATGTGGAAAAGTGCATACAGCATCTCGGAATGCTTGGTTTCTCCACCTTTGTGGTTAGTTGAAAAGGCAGTTTGGTGTGACCATCTGTAGCTTTGAAATAAAACCATATTTGTGGCCACGGATAATTCCAGGAAAACGCTACCGTCAGCGTTTACTTGGTGTAGGAGAGAAGCAGCACATTTTCTCCAGACATCCCAAAGTTTCCGCTTTTCTGTTACTCTAAGCGGAGGTTAGACCGAGACTGAGATGCGAACTTGCTGCCGCTGTACAGACATGCGTTTCCTGATGGCACAATGAAGTTACTGTGGCCTTCATGCATGACATCACACGTTTGAAGACCAACAGGCTTTTCTGCTTTTCCCTACACCAGCCAGGTTCAGCTCCTCGAATGTCTCTGGACTCTGTGATTGAGGATGTTGAAGTTGGCTGAGATTAAAAAAAGAACATTTACTTAATTGATCAAGAAACTACATGGAACCCCCCCCCCACACACACACACACACACAAAAACCAAAAACAAAGCATGTCATTCCTGAGGTAAACATTCTGCTTTGAGAGAACTTTGGCACACTGAATTATTCAAATCTGCCTCATAAATTTCAAATTCTAGCCCCAAGTTTAATCCTGACTTCAAATTCTGTCCTCCCAAAAGCCTCTGGATCAACACCATTTGCTTTTAAAGCTGCATCAGTCAGGAGTGTGTTTATATGAAAAGAAAATCCCATCTGGAACCGTTTTTGTTAAAATGCCATTAACTTGGCCAACTCTTTAGTCTTGCTGATTAATTAGCACAGTGCAGTTTGTGTCCTCAGTTTGTCTTTGTTAGATCATGCAATGTGCCAGATTTTAAATGACCGCCTCCTCAGCCGTTACAGAATTCTCCCACAATTCAAAGCGAAAGCCTGTAATTAGAGAGTAATTTTGTTAAGAAGGTGTGTGTGTGTGTGTATGAGCTGTCCTCTTTGCTCTACATCACAAATGGTGCATGGTGGATCTCTCATTTCTGCAATAGCATGGCTGTTTCTGCTTTCTGGGTTTCACATCAATGAGGAATGCTTCTCTTGGATCAGAAACTGTTGGACGTGTGTGTGTGTGTGTGTGTGTGTGTGTGTTCGTGAGCAAGAGAGAGAAATATGTGTTCTCTCATGCTAACCTGCAGAATTTTGTGTATTCTATCTATCAAGTCCAAAATTAAAACAATGTGAGCATAGTAGACGGACTTGACGGTCCCTCCATGCTTTCGCGATATTGCGTTTGCATAAATGAACACACAATCGGGCTTATTCCGCAATATTCCTAGGAGCTTGCGGTTTTTCTAAATTACCGCAAAGTTTTCCACAGATTTGGGCCAAGACGGCTGTGGCTCAGTCGGTAGAGCGGGTTGTCCGCTAATCCACTAATCGTGGGGTTGGTGGTTCGAATTCCGGCCCGGGTGATCCCATGCCAAAGTGTCCTTGGGCAAGACACTGAACCCTAAGTTGCCCCCAATGGCAAGCTAGCACCTTGCATGCAGCTCTGCTACCATTGGTGTGTGAGTGTGTCTCATTTGTAAGTCGCTTTGGGTAAAAGTGTCTGCTAAATGAATAAATTTAAATGTAAGACACGTGATGTGACATCATCACGACAGCAATTTCGTGCAATCGTAGCATTTTCGCCAATCCATGTAGTTTTCAGCGAAAATAAATAAATAAATAAATAAATAGCACAAAAAACTCTGCAAGTTGCATCACAAAGGTTTTGAAAAACGCCGCAGCAAAAGCTGCAAGTATCCCAAAAAAGGCAAGGAGATCGTGTACGGACTGATTTGATGACCTTTTTTTTTAGATCTTGTTACTTAATTTGCTATAAAGCTGATCGAGAAGTCAGAAGTTTTTAATTAGAGCAGTTAAATTCTCTACTCGGAAGGTCAGGAGGTGATAATTCGTTTTCTAGAACAATAGCTCTCACAGTAGTGCTGGCTTATTTCTGTGCGCTCTTAATATAAACAGTAACAGTTCATTCACGTGCACGTAATCTAAAAGAACAATGTGAGTAATTACTGATATGGTGAAGTTTTCTGTGAGGTGATGTTTAGCGTTTTTTGGAAGGAATCTCCAGTGTCGGTGCTTTGTATCGTTAAATCTATTCCTTTAAATTTTCCAACTTTGTTGTTTCTAGTTTCTCAGAAACATGACACTGTTGTTGGTTTTTTTGAGTCTTATTTCCTTTAAGACAGAGGGGGAAAAGAGAGGCTGTTGAGGGAATGAATGTTTATAGCGGTCAGAGGTGAAACTGTTCCTTTATTTTGTCCAACATGGGGAAGTCTTCTTTCTCAACAACACAACCCTGCTTATTGCACTTGTTTATTAAGAGAAAAAGAGAGGTTCTGGTCAGGGAGTGTCTTGTTATTAACTGTTGTGAGTGATAACAGGAACTAACTTGTTTTATGGACGTTCCATAATATTAAAAATATAATGAGCATATTGGAAAATTGCTGTTGTGTCAGAGGAACATGTTCTTCTGAATGTGCTCTCAGCTGGAAAATTTGTGTGCAGTCGGACCTGTGTTTCTGCTCACCACTTTGGTAAAGAGTTGTTATTTGTACTACCGTAGTCTTCCTGTCAACGTGAACCTGTCTGGCCGTTCTCCTCTGACCTCCCTCATCAAAAAGGCGTTCCTGCCTGCAGAACTTCCACTCACTGGACGTTTTGATGCTTTGTGCATCATTCTGTGTAGACTCTAGAGACAGTTTTGTGTGAAATTCCAGCATATCGGTAGTCTCTGAAATCCTCCAGCCTGTCTGGCACCAACATCCATGGCGTGGTCGCTGATATCACATTTTTACCCCCATCAAGCTCCTGTATTTGCACGATTTTATGCGATACGCTGACGTCACTGATTGTCTGGATGAGTCACATTACGTCTTTGTGTTTGTATAGAGCACCTATTCTTTTTCAAGTTTAACGATTTCCCGAAACAACTTCATTGTTCCAGACATCATTTAGCTAGACGGGGTTATCATCAAATACTCGGCCAGAATCGGGTCGTTCCCACTACCGTGGTGGGTGTTTATGAACTCTGGAGAGCAGCCAGATTTCCTGAGTCCTTCTCTTTGCTTTGTAAGCTTTATATATGCACCAGGCCTTTGTGTTTTTTCAGGAAGGGCTTTACTGGAGGATACATGTGTATAATTTGTAGTTATTAAAAACATGAAAAACATCATTATACCAATGATGTCTCAGAAAAGTGCATCACGTAATTATTTATCAGGATATTCATATTTTTATGTTTATATTTTACTCAATCTACAGTGCTGTGACAGTATTTTTTTCTTCCATTTTTGTGTAGATCTCATACTAAATTGTTTCATAAATTAAAACAAAAGCTAAGATAAAAACAAAGGCTACCTGAATAAACACGAACATACAGTTTTTCAATGATTGTTATTTATTGAAGCAAAAAAGTTATCCAATACCAACTGGTCCTGTGTGAAAATATATTTGCCCCATAGTTACTTATTCCCCAAATCTCTGAAACTGCATTCATAATGGGATTCAGCTGGACTAGACACAACCAGGCCTGATTACTGCAAACCCTGTTTAATCACATCAACACTTAAATAGAACTTTTTCAACAGCATGAAGTTGGTTTAAAGTTTTACCCAGTAACACACTATGTCAAAGCTGACAGAGATTCCAGAAATGATGAGGAAGAAGGTGAGATGAAGAAGGCTCTGGAACTCCAAAGGAACACCGGGAGAGCCATTATCTCCAAATGGAAAAACTCTGCACGGTCCTGAACCTTCCCAGAAGTGACCAACCTCCCAAAATTCCTCCAAGAGCACAGTACCGAATCATCCACAAAGTCACAAAAGAGCTAAGGACAACATCAAAGGAACTACAGGCCTCTCTTACATCAATAAAGGTCACTGTTCATGACTCCACTATCAGAAAGAAACTGGGCAAAAATGGCTGCCATGGAAGAGTGGCGAGGTGAAAACCACTGATAAACCAGAACAACATTAAGGCTCGTCTGAATTTTGCCAAAACACACCTTGATGATCTTCAAACCTTTTGTGAGAGTGTTCTGTGGGCTGATGAGTTGAAAGTGGAACTGTTTGGAAGACCGGTGTCTCGTTACATCTGTCGTAAGCCAAACACAGAATTCCACATTTCCGGGGCGGCTGTGGTTCAGACGGTAGAGCGGGTTGTCCACTAATCGTAGGGTTGGCGGTTCAATTCCTGGCCCACATGACTCCACCTGCCAAAGTGTCCTTG
Source organism: Noturus placidus (assembly GCA_022414735.1). Taxonomy (NCBI): domain Eukaryota; kingdom Metazoa; phylum Chordata; class Actinopteri; order Siluriformes; family Ictaluridae; genus Noturus; species Noturus placidus. The sequence goes on from JAFFST010045408.1 coordinate 86,977, forward strand.
GGCAAGTCCTAGTCCTAGAAATAAGTGAAACACTGATATCCAGTTATCTGAAACATTTGGTTGCAATTGTTGCTGCTAAAGGTGGCACAACCAGATTTTAAGGGGTTTAATGAGATCAATTCGTTTTTTCACATGGGTGGTAGGTGTTAACTTTTTTTGCTTCAATAAAAATGAATAAATAAATAAACTCTATTGTGTGCTTACTCAGGTTGCCTTTGTTTTATGTTACATTTCGAAAAATCTAAACCTATTTAGTATAAGATCAGGATGGAGCAAATACTTTTTCACAATTTAGTTTAGTAAACAGAGGTGTAAATAAAAAAAAAAAAAAAAGAAAACACTTTCAGAAAATCTTTTGGAAGAGATGACCGTACCATCTCCTGTATTCACACTCGCACATCAGTTTTGAAACGATTAGACCCTGGAGAAAAACTAAAAGCACAAATAATCACATGCTTCAGCTTTAATTGAAACCACAGATCTAATATCTGATATCTTCACAGAAAATAAGCATGAATCAGCATAATGTCACCACAGACGCAGTGGATTAGTTTTTATCTTACCACAGCGCTCTTGAATTTTATTTTTGTCTTTGGTGAGAACAAGCAGCTCTGAAAGTAGCTCTACTACAAGGTGTAAACCACAGTGTACGTCACATTTAATGTTCTTGTTCTAATACGTTATCGTTTCTATAGCAACAGCTATAGACTTGTATGGCGGATGCATCACATCAGACGGATTTTACAATGGGGAAAAAAAGAGAGTAATTGTTGATTATGAAGAGGCTTTAAAATGTATTTTATTTAATGTTTATGGAAGGAGTCTCCAGTGTCAGCATTTTTGTAACAGCCAGAATTAAAGTTTTTTTTTCCCGTGTTGTCCTTTTCTTTGAGGATGTTGCAGTTTCCAATATCTCTATAAAATGACAAGTTGTGGGGTTTTCTTTTTTATTTTGGTCTTAGTATGTCCATGATAGATAGGCTGGTGAGGGAACGGCTGCTGTTCCCTATAGCTATTCTAACATAAGTGATAACAGTGATTAACCTGTTTCGCAGACAACATAACTGTAGACAGATAAAAAGTACAACACATCACACTAAATGCAGTCTGCAAAAGTGAGTAGTCCTTTGGGACAGTGTCTCTGTTGTGTTTAAACTCTTGATGCCTAGCACATATGCGCAGCTGCAAGATACAAAGATAGATAGATAGATACTTTATTGATCCCCCAGACCAAAGATGGGGGAAGCAGATGTTCTCATATTAACATGTCCAGCCAAAACAGCATCTTTTATCTTTTTGTGAGAAAGCAGAAGATAAGACATCAGCTATAGTCATTGCACATCAGCAGCATCTATACACATGTACTAGGGTATTAACTGGGAAACACTGATAACTGCAGACATTATAGATAAATACACACACGAGAACCCGTGGATGTGTTTACAATTCGCAAATGCTGAGTGCTGGGTCTGTTTGTTGAAGTCATTTAAGGAATGTGCAGAAGCATGTTATCAGCCCTAGTGTGGACTGCATTAGTGAGGATTAATCTGTTTTTACATGTCTGTTGTAGTGGCATTTTGTTTTTTTGGACAGTCATGGATTCTATTTTTAGTAGCTGTGTAAAAATATACAGTCTGCTATCTCTTTAAGATCGCATTACAGATTTATTTGATGAGTATTGTTTGGGCTGAAACTTTCAGGTTAGTAAAAAACTAATGTGTTCCATTTGAGACGATATTGCCTTTCTAAAAGTCATACACTATACCAGTGGTTCTCAACCTTTTGTGAGCTTTGGACCCCTAGCATATTTAGCATATTATCTACAAGGGACCCCCTCATTCCACAACAGTTATAGGATATATTAAACAATCATTTCTATATATGTTGCTTTATTTTATTAATATTTAACATGAATAATATTAACATTAAAATGTAATCAAAACATTATTTTTTTTTATTTCATTGTTGGTGTGACATTTAATTTGCCCCGGATGAGAGACACTGCACTAGATGGTAGTGCATAGTGTAAGTGTATAGTACGTCATTTGGGACACAAATTTAGAAGTTACTCTCCGAAGTGTGTTTTCAGAACAGAAGTAACGTAATGAGTAAAGTCTGTTCTGGTTCTCAAATTGGGCTGTGTAATGAGTAAAATTTTCTTGTAGATAGAGTTTGCATGTTCTCCCCGTGTGTCGGGGGTTTCCTCCGGGTACTCCGGTTTCCTCCCCCAGTCCAAAGACATGCATGGTGGGCTGATTGGCGTGTCTAAAGTGTCCGTAGTGTATGAATGTGAGTGTGTATGTGATTGTGCCCTGCGATGGACTGAAACCCTGTCCAGGGTGTACCCTGCCTTGTGCCCGATGCTCCCTGGGATAGGCTCCAGGTTCCCCGTGACCCTGAAAAGGAGTAAGCGGTTGAAGATGGATGGATGGATGGATGGATAATAGATTATAAAATTTTATTGTCCCCTCTGAAAGTATTGGAACACCAATTATTTTTTTTTTTTGCTATACACTGAAAAAAATTTGGATTTAAGCTCAAAAGATGAATGAGACCATAGCTTTAATTTCCTGTTATTTACATCTAGACATGTTAATAAACTTAGGACGTGACACCTTTTGGTCTCACGCCATACAATTTGATGATCAAAAGTATTGGAACATTTAGTTGTTAAAATAAATAACACCTAATATTAATATTTCGGTAACTACATCAAGCCGGTGACCCACTGACATCACCAAACTGTTGCATTCTTCATGTACCATAGCTTCTTTCACTTATGGTTTGTTTCAGGAGCTGAAATGCTGCTCAGTTGGGTTAAGGTCTGGTGAATGTCTTGGCAGAGTTGAAGCCTTACATTTTTTCCCCCTGATGGAGTCCTTTGTTGAGTTTGCGGTGTGTTTTGGGTCATTGTCTTGCTGAATGATGAACTTCCTCCCAAATAGATTGGATGTATTTTTTATTTTTTTTTGTTAAATTAGCAGACTGTTAAATTTTCATTTCATTCTGTTGCTAGCATCATGAGTTTTACCATCACCTATGTTTTGGATCATGAACAGATCCTTTCTCTCTCCACATTTTGGCCGTTCCATCATTTTCGATAGTGTTAATCTTGGTTCCTGGAACCTTTGTGGCACATCTGGCTTTCCGATTCTTACTGCTGATGAGTGGTTTGCATCTTGTGGTATGGCCTCAATATTATAAGTCTTTCTTTCTTTTTCAAGACATTCCAAATTGCTGTATTGTCTTTGTCCAATTTTTGTGCAATAGCTCTGATCGATTTTCCCTCTTTTCTCAGCTTCAGAATGGCTTGTTTGTCTCCAATAGACAGCTCTCTGTGATCTTCATCTTTTTTTAACAACAAATGCAGTCTTCATAGGTGACACTCAGGACTCAAACCAAGAGTAGACATTCAGAGCTATTCATTGTTTAAACAAGCAATTTAACAGCGTACACCTGGGTAACAAGATGACCTGTCAGTCACATGTTCCTGATCAGCTGAAAAATGGGTGGGTTCAAAACAAAGGTTTGAAGTTGGTTAACACATCTAGATGTAAAGTATGAAGAAATAAACACTGCAGTTCTGATCTAGTGTCTCATCTTTTCCTCGTTTGATCGCAAACCCAAATGGTTGTAGTGTATAGAAAAACAAAAGAATTGGCCTGGCTGTTCCAATACTTTTGAAGGGGGCCTAAAATACCAGTTGGAGCAACTGTGAAAATGGTGTTTAGGTTGTATTAGGTTTATCAAGAGGACTTGTATCCTTATCTGTGAATTTCTATGTCAGGAGTTTCAAAGGTTTCTGTCAACCTATATTATTTGAGACTTGGTAGGATCACATTAAGTAAAACCTTTTGTAATAAATGGCACTTTTAGTTTTCAGTTTGTGAAATATATTAACATCTTTACTGTTTGTGTTTTTATGATAAAATTTTTAACTTGTATTTTAACTTGTAAAACATGTATTTTTTTCAAATTTAATTTAACATGACATTGATATTTCTATTTCTGAGTGAATGTTCTGTTTGTTTGGTTTTTTTTTTCCCCTCAGCGGCACTGCCATTCATGATCATGACCATCATGTTCCAGCCATACCAGCGAGGCGTGCACTGCGACGACAATAGCATTCGTTACCCCTACAAGTCCGACACCATCTCACACGGCATGATGGCTGCCGTCACCATCATCTGTTCCATCATCATTGTGAGACTGTACCTGACATATTCCTGGTCCCATTACCAGTACTAAACTTAGTTGGCAATTACAGATGGGTGACAAATTAAAGGAAGCAATAGAGGCTTTGTTAGTCATTTTGTTGCCATAGTTAGTGTCCCTTTCAAAGGAAGAGACTCTGTAAATCAACGTAAAGTTTTTCTGAACAGTTACCTTTTGTCTTATGATGAAATATTTCACTCCTGATAGGAGTGGTCTCTTCTAGGATAACCCCGCCCTCATCCACAGAGTTCATTGAATGATTTGATAAGGATGAAAATGATTTACATCATATTCTTTGGCCTTCACAGTCACCAGATCCCAAACAAATTATTCACCTCTGAGAGATGTTGGAGTGACGTGTTGATTGCTGTCCACCATCATTTGAGGGAATATCTTTTGGAAGAATGCCATTCAGTCCAAGGTGTTGAAGCTGTTTAGATGGCTTGTTGTGGCTCAAGACCTTTCTGAGATACATTATGTTGGGGTTTTTTCTATTTTTTTTTTAATGTTACTGAAACCATTTCAGATGATTGGTGATCATGGTAGCGCAGTAATGAACGTCAATGAGATGTCTGTTTAATTGGTGGTTCCAAACTTATTTTCCTTACGCTAGTAACCACACAGTTCTTTTTCTGTTTGCCAGGCCCAGATAGAAATTCTCCAAAGCAATGATGTGATCTAGCCCCTGTTTGCCAGCTATGTTAGAATGAGGTATTTCACTAACTGTCTGATCAGTCTTTTCTATGTTTTTTTTTTTCCTTCTTTTTTCTATTCCTGTACAGATTACCACAGGAGAAGCCTACCTGGTCTACAGCAAGCGCCTCTACTCAAACTCAGACTTTAACCAGTACGCTGCAGCGCTCTATAAAGTTGTGGGAACGTTCCTGTTCGGCGCCTGTGTGAGTCAGTCTCTCACAGAAATGGCCAAATTCACAATCGGGCGCCCTCGGCCCAACTTCATGGCCGTGTGCTTGCCGAGCGTGTGCGAGGGCTACATGCCCAACATTAACTGCACGGGAAGCGCAAACAACGTCACCGAATCAAGGTATGCCGAGAGACCGAAAGACTAGGACTGAAGGTCGTGCTGTTGTTGACCTCATTTCCTGTGTTTGTTTCTTTGTGGTGTCAGCTGTAGTTCTCACTTCCTGTTTCTTCTCTCTTGTGTGATTTTGGGATTTGACCTTTTTATTTTGTTTGTTCTACAGAACCCTCTATTTTTTCCTCCATAAATACACACTCGGGAGCTTTCCTCAACCTTCCATATTTATGTATTCTGTATGTGTGTGTGTGTGTAAAAAAAAAATATATATATATATATATATATATATATATATATATATATATATTTTGT
>JAFFST010045408.1:108270-126622 GCA_022414735.1 Noturus placidus
ACTTTACCAGGGAGGCTGAGAAGTGTGATACCCCTGTAATTGGCACACACTCTCTGGTCCCCCTTTTTAAACTCAATGCATTCATTCATTCATCTTCAAAAACTTAAATCATATTAATATTTAATACCACAGAATTGTTGAACTCTCAATTCTGATTGGTCAGAGGATATCTATAACAGAAGCTGTGACTGCTTCACATAAACAAATGAAAAGAATGTAGGTTGCGTAATCACTTATGTAATAGCTGATATGGGGAAGTTTTCTGTGAGATGTTTATTTAGCATTTTTGGAAGTAGTCTCAGAGTCAGAGCTGAAACTGTTCCTTTTCAGGATGTAGGGCTTTGCTTTTTTCCTGTCTAGCACAACAAGCTGCATTTTATTTTTGTCTAATTAACTTAGAGACCGAAAAAAGAGGCTGATGATGAAACAACTGTTTACATCTGTTATAACGTTAAGCGAAAGCAGGAAGTAACTTGTTTCACTCCACAGATTAAATGTAACTCTAAACAGATAAAAAAACCATGATCTGTTGGTCCTTAATAAATAAAAATGTCATCAAATTTCTATGTTAAAAGAGGGACAAAACATTGTAAGATGTGCAGTTATTGGGAAATAACTAACAGCCCAATGTTTTATTCATTACTTACATTTTAGCTTCACAGCAAGTTCCACAATGTAACAATTTAGCTACTCATATATATATATATATTAAATATGAAACTGAAAGATGATTCTAATCTCTGTAACTTTTTCTTTATCTCTTTATACACTCCTAATATACAGACTTATAATATTTACAATTTTTTTTTCTTTTTACAAAGTGTACAAGTTATTGAGACATCCTAGTGAACAGAACACAGACTCACTATATAGATACTTAATGCAGTTCTCTCTATATGTTTGCTGATTCCAAACAGGAAGATGGACAATTGAATAGAATAAACCTGGATAGAAAGTACTGAAGATTTACCAAGAAACCACAAAAACACATTCTTGTAATGTGAAATGATCATTACTTATTTAAAGTAGCCCAGGGAGCAGAACAATACTATTAATGTCTGACCCGTCCCCATCCCCCCCAAAAAAATAACTGTCTGGACATAAAAAATAAATACTGCCTTAAATCCAGACCGTAATAAATCTTTTCCTGGTTCAGAGTGACTCCTCATTGACAATTAAAGCACAAGATAATGGATAATATGGTTCTGGGAAACTGGATTTGTGGTTGCAAATTTCTTATTTTAAATCATACTTGCTGTATTACTTTCTGCTCAGAGTTGTGAAAACCTGATAATTTAAGCATGTCCTGACTGGGGATTATAATTATAGAAATGATGTTGGCGTTAAGTCAGGGCCATGGTGGAAGAGGCAGGAACAGAATAATTAGGCCGTACCTCTTTAGTACTGTCCCGTTTCAAACTGTCCTCATTTTTTTCCACTTCTCTGTCCTAGAGGAAGAAGCAAAATGTCATCAATTATCTTCCTCTTTCATCATCAGCCTGTATATGTCTATATAAGGAATTGCAGTGCCCTGAAATCGGTTTTATTTCTGTCTAGTGACATTTATCTGTGCTGAAACTCAATGCATTCATTCATTCGTCTTCAAAAAGCGCTTTATCCTGGTCAGGGCGGTGGTGAATCTGGAGTCCATCCCAGGAACACTGGGCACGATGCAGGAATACACCCTGGATGGAACACCAGGCCACGAAACGCACACACATTCAAACCTAGGGGCAATTAATCATAGCCAATCCACATGCTGACATGTTTTTGGGAAGTTGTAGGATACCTGAGAACATGGAGAAATCCCACACGGACACACAGAGAACATTATGAAACTCCGCACTATCAGTCACCCAAGCTCAGGGTACTTCACTGTTCATGTGCTGACTAGCGCTCGAAGTGACATTATTTTTTCTGAGAATGACCATGGCATGCATAATTTAATGTAGGAGAATGGTATTCTATACACTACCATCCACTTTCCATGTCCTGTGTCATCAGTATTCCAAAGACAGGCTTGCAAGGAAGCCATAATATTCTCTAAAATGCTTCTCTTAGCGCAGCTAACACAGTGCCATGTGAAATTGTATTTGAATATTTCATTGCAACATAATATAAAAATACTTCCTTGTCCAAGCTGTTCTATTTAATCAGATTTGTCACCTTTGAAGTTATAGAAGAAGCAATTGTGCTGATATGAGTGCATAATTAAGTTTTATTAGTCTCTTTAACACTTCCATATTCGCTATTTTGTGTCATGTAGGGGATCTGTCACTATCTACTGAGATTTTAAGCTAAATCACATAGTGTGAGAGGGGCAGGGTTTGTCTTCATGAATGGTTTTGATTAAAAAAAAAAAAAAAAAAAAAAAAAAAAAGGAACAAATACCAATAACATCAGTCTATATTTAATACCTGACCGGCAGTGTAATTTATAATTTTACTGTTTTATTACTGGGAAAAGCTCAAGCATATAGAATACATTAGTACTGATGTAAAATAAATAGTGTGTTATTCATGTGCTGACAATGAAATAATTAATACAGACATTATGTCTATATAACGTCTGTCTCACCTACAATTTTCCATGAAATCTACCTTAACTTAATTCTTCTGTGAGGTCTCACAGACTTGTAACATGGTCCGTCTGACTAACTGTAAACTGTACATAATGGACAAAACTTCACAGTGATACACAATCTTATTGCGCAAGTCATCCTGGACAACTGGAATTTTATTTCCCACACAATTTGGGAATTGTGGCTCAGTTGGTAGAGCGGGTTGTCCACTAATCGTAGGGTTGGCGGTTCGATTCCTGGTCCACATGATTCCACATGCTGAAGTGTCCTTGGGCAAAACACTGAACCAGTGTAAAGCCCTTTGTTAAAGCAGTTAAAAAAGCGCTATATAAGGGCAAACCATTTACAATTTGGTATTGTTTTATACGTTTCTCATAGTACAAAACTGGAATTGTACCTAACAACTTGACAGTATGAGCGTTAATGTTTAAATATTTTTCATTTGATATACATATATAAAGATTTATATTGCGTTTTTGTGTTAGCTGCAATAACCTCCTGGCTCCAGTGCAGATTTCATACACTAAACCCACTTGGCTGATAGACTGTTTACATTTGAGGTCGTTTTTCTGCATACTGTTCCTTTAACAAGCTGGCTTCCTATGCAACGGATCTAATTAAGAAAAAGTATGAGTCAATCAGCCCAGGATATGACACAGTGTTTGTTGTATGCGAGACTGTGTGTAAGTGTGGGCGCCATACCCGAGGTGTGGGAACTCGAGGTTTTCCTTCTGCACTGCTTCTCTTACTGTCTGTCGCAGACTCGGCTGGGCAACCTAGCGGCAGAGGCAGCCTCTGACCCACGGACTGACTCACTAAAGACGAGTCTGCAAAACTCTGTCAAACATAGCATATCAACATACATTAAATACCACATATGCCATACCTAAACATATATGGAGCATTTCAAATAGTTTAAAGTGATTGACAACCTTCAAAAAACAGCTAAAGACCCAACACTTCCGTGAGCACTTAACTAACCCCTAAAATGCCAAACCCACATTATTTCTAAAAAAAAAAAAAAAAAAAAAAAAAATTATATATCATAAATAAATAAATAAATAAATAACTTACTCTGGCTCTTAAAACTCTACTCTGTGCACTATGTTTCTCTAGAACTCAAATTATAAATCTTGTATGGTAGCACTACTTGTATTGTACTCTGCTTGATATATCGCTTTGCTTTCATTTCCTCATTTGTAAGTCGCTTTGGATAAAAGTGTCTGCTAAATGAATAAATGTATTGGCACCCTTGTCCATGCATCCATTTTCTATACTGCTTATCCTACACAGGATACCCTGGACGGGGTGCCAACCCATCACACGGCACAATCACGCACACTCACTCACACACTACGGGCAATTTGGAAATGTCAATCAGCCCTAAATGCATGTCTTCAGACTGGGGGAGGAAGCCGGAGTACCCAGAGCACTTTTGTATGAAACACAATTACAAGACAACCATTCTTTCACAAAACTTTTACACACAGTTTTTCTAACAAAACAACAACAACAAAACCTTACAGCAACCTTACATGTTTAAATTAATTATGGCATCAGAGTTTAAAAAAACATCTAAAATAAATAAATAAATAAATAAATAGAAGCTCATTTTAAAGGGTGCCAATATACAAGAACTGACTATATCGGATACACAATAAATATATACAGTATATAGTAGAGATGCACCGATACTAAATTTCTCTGCCTTTTATGACTTCTTTTTAAATTAATAATGATTAATTCCACAATTCTGAAAGAAATGCAAATAAAAGCTTTATTCTCTCCATTTCCACAAGTTGTTTCACAGTAACTGGTCTCATAAACAGAAAACACATGACTCTAATTAACATTAACACATGAACTCAAGTCTGAAGATTAAAGTAAGATTATTAATTTATTTAATGTTATTAATTCATATTAACATTGACTGAATTCTAAAAAAGAAACCTCCTGTTAGTCTCACATTCACTCACAAACAAAAGCATTTCTAATTCATCACTGACATCAAACTGGTAATATACAATATCAACTTTTTTATATGTTAACATTAACTGGATATGAAATATACTACTCTACAAATATATATTTTTCTGTGCAATATATACCTATAACTCATTTTCATTTAAATCTTTCAACGGTGTACTGGCCCTTTAATTCATTTTGAGGGCGAGTGGGCAGCAGGAGGGGGGTTTGACTCGATGCTGAAACTTCTGAGTCGTAAAATTTACTTACGGTGTAAAATATTAACAGTGCAGAGCTTACAGAGATTACAAACTGCAGTTTTGTTGTCATTCCACACAAGAGATATCTTCGTTACACACAGCTTGAAATCCATGTGTTTACCCACCATCTTTTGATTGACAGGATATGATTGGCCCTGATCATCAGATGTTTTTAAACTATTGGCTGATAGAGGGAAAAATAGCCTTTATCGTCCGATACCGATTATCGGCCGATACATCGGTGCATCTCTAGTATATAGTGTTGTTTTTTTTTGCTGAACCTGGAAATCCTTCATAAGATTAAGATCATTCATAAAATGGCACTATACTGCAGTGCTGTTGAATCGCTGCTGAATTCAGCAGCGCTGGCTGCAAGGTTTATATTAATGCACTAGTTCTAATTAGTTTTAATACATTATCTAATACATTCACTTACATGATGACTTGTGTGGTGGATTTAAAAAAAAAAAAAAGCCTGTGTAATTGTTAATTTGGTGAAGTTTATTTAGTATATTGGAAGGAGTCTCTAGTGTCAGCACTTTGTAACTTTGTCATAACATAAACAGGAACTTGTTTTGTGGACATTCCACAACATTAAATCTTATTATAAATGGATAAAAAAGGTACATCTTGTTCTTTAATGAGTTAAAAACTAATCATTGGCAAATCACATCAGGATGTGATGTCATTAAAAAAATAATCAACTTCAGCATGGTAACAGTAACTCCGCTTCATGTTGGCCGCATCACACTGCTCCATCGATGATTCATTTCATATAATGTTCTGGCATGTATCATTCCTTACCTAATTATCCCAGGATATGACACAGTATTTGGCAGTGTTACACAATCATTACTGACAAACCCTGTATCAATAATTACAATACACGTCATCCAGCGTAAAACATGTGCAAGAATCAAAATTTCTGGATAAAATAAGCAGACAAAAGAGGGAAAAAATATAATAAAAAGATTAAAAGATTAAACAATAAAGACATTTTTTTCACAGCCTTCTTTGCTAAAATTTACCAAGGGTGCCAATATTAGTGGAGGGAACTGTATATAACACATTAGTGCCTGCAGCATGTTTATCACTGCACTGTTCAAGCCAACGGGAAACCAGTCAGTAATAAACAAGCAATATAAAACCAGCCTACTGCTGTACTGAACACTAAAGCTATGCACACTCCACTGACTGATGCGATCATGAGAAATCAGACTCACTGCACAGACATTCCGTACATGCATCAAATACAAAATCAATATGACTCGCCTGCAGTACATGTAACAATATACATGGAAGTTTATAATAAATGTTCTCTAATGGTGGTCATTCATCTACATGTTGATACAAACTGATATATATGACTACGGTTCGTACTCACCCTGTTTGGAGCACCATCTAAAAAAATAAAGAAATAAATAAAGAGTTAAAACTTTATTTAAATGACTACTAAACATTCATGTGACATATCATAGTGAAACACTGGAATAAGAGTAGGGCACAATCAAAAATATTACCGTATCACAACATTGAAAACACTGTATTAAAACATGACCGATTGAAGCATTAAGCATTTTTTTTGGTTCTATAGGAATTTTGTTCTTGTAATTTTTATTACGAATTGTGCACAATAGTTATGGATTCTTCACAATGAAAAAAGTCCTTTCTTGAATCCTGTACCTAGAGTTTATCCTCATATGGTTTTGCCACTTTTACAGCATTTACACTTGTCATTTAAGGTGTCTAAGCTTAGACGGATTATTATTATTATTATTATTATTATTATTATTAGCTATTATAGTTAAAAAAAAAAAAAAAAAAAAAAAATTTGCATCAAGATGCTTGCTGATTTTAAAATTGTGTTTTTGGGCCTCCAGAAAAATTTTCAATCCATCCATTTTCTCTAGCACTTATCCTACACAGGATCGTGGGGGAGCCTGGAGACTATCCCAAGGAACTCAAGGCGCAAGGCGGGGGACACCCTGGACAGGGGGCGAACCCATCACACGGCACAATCGCACACACACACACACACATTCACGACAATTTGGAAATACCAATCACAACACAGGTCTTTGGACTGGAGGAGGAAACCGGAGAACTCAGAGGAAACCCCCCCCTCCCCGAAGCACAGGGAGAACATGCAAGACAAACGTGTAAATCACTAAGCTATCATGTCCCCATCCCACAGCAATTGAATCCAGGGTTCTAATTTATAAATAGAAAAAAGATACAAAGATTGTGTAAAACAATCCTACACATGGATGTACGACCGTTTCCTCAGATATTCCTAAAAACAATTAATAAAAAATTCATACACACGAAAATTGTTTTTAACTCCTTCCTACCTGTAGCACGTTTGTTAATCCCAAGTCATCTTGGGAGGGGTTCGTTTAGAAAATGCCCACAAATATCCTTATACACTCACTGCCCACATTATTATTAGGACACTGGGACATTCATGTAATTACCCAATCAGCCCACCATGTGACAGCTTGGCAATACATAAAACCATGCAGATACAGATCAAAAGCTTCAGTGTTCGTGTTAAACATTAGAATGGGGGAAAATACTTTTCTCTCAGTGGCATGGTTGTTGATGCCAGATGGGTTGGTTTGAGCATTTCAAAATTGCAGACCTTTTGGGATTTTCACACAAAATAGTCTCTAGAGCAGGGGTGCACAATACGTCGATCGCAAAGGAAGTGTGGGTAGATTCAAAAAAAGAAATATAGTTGTTAGCGTTGATGTACAGGACAGCCAGTCTGAGATCTCGTCTTTTTTCTCATATATATATATATATATATTGCATTTTTAGTGAAGGTAGATCTCTTTGACTGGTCATGTTAAAATGTTAAAAGTAGCTCACAAGTCAAAAAAGTGTGTGCACTCCTGCTCTAGTTTAGACAAAATGGTGCGGAAAAACAAAAAACATCCAGTGAGGCACTGTTTTCTGGGTGAAAATGCGTTGTTGATGTGAGAGGTCACAGAAGAATGGTGACAATTCGAGCTCGCAGGAAAGCTATGATAACTCAAGATATCACGCTTTACCACCATGGTGCGCAGAAAACCATATTAGCATTCACACGAAGTTAAATTTGAGTCTACAGTTGGCACAGGCATGGAAAATGCGACTTGTTCCTGTGCACTTACACTTGTATCTGGATGTCCCAGAGGTGAATTGATCAATCAAATCTACGTTAAATGCATGGATTTACACTTGTCGGTAATCTCTATCTAATGATCAAGACACACAAAGTGACCAAGCCTAAACAGGGTCTTGGAAAGATCTGATTATGTCTTCGCCATACATGTATGACATCAATGCATAAATAAGAAGTCATTTTGTTTGCACCTCTGGGATCCACAGATTCGGGATGAGTGACGTCGTCTTTAGGCACCAGATGTGGAGGGAAGGGGAAAGCCCCCGGGAGGGCCATGAGACCAACTCCTGCTCCGAGAGACAAGCCTGATTGGTGTGGCGTCAGGGGGAAGCCTGGAGCATGATGGGACAGGTGCTGGAGCTGCTGTTGCTAAGGAAGCAGGCAAAGAAAAAGAGGTCACTAACAGCTCAAACATCTGATTTACATACAAAATGTGTGAATGCATGAGATGCGTTAAATTGTAAGCTATAACTTCTTGATGATAACAACTCATAAGTGATGCTTAGGATGTAGGTCATAGGGGCAACTGAAATTGCGAAACTGCACTGATATCTTATTGGTACGACTTGCATGGAGTAATGCTTCTGCCTGGTCATGTTGATACTGTAATAATGTGTGATTGGTGAGGTGAATGAGGGGAAAAATACTAAATAAAAACACGTACTCACCCCTATGATTGCATTCAGGTCAGCCATGCTTACATGCTTGGATCTCTCAACCGCCTGGGCCACCTGGTGCTGATGCTACACAAATATATAAAGACAGACTTTAACTAAATATTTCCAGCAAGGACAAAGGCGTCTCCTTACAAATAAAATTCAAACCCAATTCTGGACAATACGGAAAATGCAAAAAAAAAAACAAAAACAAAAAGAGTCATTTGAAAATTCAGTTCACCTTGTACTATATTGAAAACACATTATTAAGATATTACTTGATGGTTTGCTTAAGTTTAGCAGGTGGAATTTTCCCCCATTCATCCATTATGAATTTCTTCAGCTGCACAACTGTACGGGGCCTTCGTTGCCACACGTTCTCAATCGGAGGCAGGTCAGGACTGCAGGGAGGCCATGCTAGCACCCGCACTCTCTGTTTACGCAACCACACGCTTGTAATCCAGACAGAATGTGGTTTGGCGTTGTCCTGCTCTAGATGGCAGCATATGTTGCTCCAAAATATCTACATATCTTTCTGCATTAATGGTTACCCATGCCATGTTCACTGACACACCCCATACCATGACAGAGACTGGATTTTGGACCTGATGCTGATAACAGCTTGGACGGTCCTTTTCTTCTTTGACCTGGAGAACATGATGGCTGTTTTGTCCAAGAACTATGTGAAATGTCGACTCGTTGGTCCACAAAACACGATTTCACTGTGCTTCTGTCCATCTCAGATGAGACCGAGCCCAGAGAAGTCAGCGGTGCTTCTGGACAGTGTAGATGCACGGCTTCTGCTTTCCATAGTAAAGCCTGAACTTGTATCTGTGGATGCAGCGGCGAATGGTGTTGACTGTGAAAGGCATCGGAGATCACGCAAGGCATCGGAGATTCAGAATGGTTTTCAGCCTTGCCCTTTACGCACAGAGATTTGACTGGATTCCTTGAATCTTTTAATTATATTGTGACTGTAGAAGATGAAATGCCCAAAATCCTACCGATTGGTCTTAGGGGAATGTTGTTCTCAAAGTGCTGGATTATTCATTGATGCATCTGCTGGCAGATTGGTGAGCCTCGACACATCCTTGCTCTTGAAGGACTAGGCCTTTTTTGGAGGTTCTTTATATACTATAATTAGACGATTGCCTCACCTGTTTCACATCACCTTCTTATTTCAACTCATCACATCGCTATTAGTCCTAAATGTTTGTGGAACGCGTCACATGGATCAGTTTCAAAATAAACGTTTACCTTCAAAACACTATGCAGTTGATCAAAAGGTAAAACATAAAATACCTTGTCTTTACATGTTTTTTGTTTAAATAGTCAAAGTACATTTACAAATCACTCCTCTTGGTTTTTATTAGCATTTTCCATACTGTCCCAACCTTTCCAGAATTGGGGTTGTAAGTCGATATTCGGTCTTGATGTATCTTGTAAACCTTATATTAACTTAAACAGATGTGCCTGTCTAATATCTGTTACAACACAGAGATATTAAGACATTAAACACAGAGTAGTTTATCTCTGTACCAATGTTATTGTGGAGAGGGGTGAATTGATGGCCCAATAAGAGGCTTTTGTTTTCTTGTCAGAATTTCAGTTTTGGTCTCAGCCATCACTTTGGTGTGTCACTAATTTGTACATAAAGAAATGTGCATGTGCAACAAACTTGTAGACATCTTTATTAGTCTATATTTGCTCCAATCCAAATGAGTTCTTGCTCATCTGAACTGCTGCAGACGCATCATAAATATGAAATCCACTACGCCAATTTGAACCGGAGGAATCTTCAAATTCCTAATTAATACACAACCGATCCAGTGACAAAGTCTAAAGTGGACACAGTACTTTAGAAAGACTGTCCATTTGACTCAGTTCAGAGAAACAAGCTTATTTCCTGTTATTGCTCCTACTGGACTCGTTTAGGGTATTATGGCTCGAACATCCACAGCATGCTCTCTGTTTGCCTGGTTAAAAAAAAAAGCTGTATAAAATATTGATAGATGAAAGGGATGGGAGATTAGGCTGTGTTGATGACCACCTCTCTTGTAAATAATTAATGTCTAAATAGCTGTGAGAGAAAGAATAAGGGCCTTCTGTAGTAAGTAACACTTTAATGTTGGGTGGTGAAAGGCTGTGTGTGTCTGTATGTGTGTGTGTGTGTCTGTGTCTGTGTGTGCCATTAATTTCGCTCACCTCTTGGGACAAGAGAGGGATAATCTGAGTGCATATAGCACTGAGCCGCTTCACAATCTCCGCCTGCGGGAAACACATACATGCGCGCGCATGCACACACACACACACACACACACACGCGCGCATGCACGCACAGAGCTCAGAGAAAATCCTATCAAGCAGCAGAGGACATATTAAACATGACAATCGTGGGCAAGCATTACT
The DNA here is from genome assembly GCA_022414735.1 of Noturus placidus. NCBI lineage: Eukaryota > Metazoa > Chordata > Actinopteri > Siluriformes > Ictaluridae > Noturus > Noturus placidus. The sequence continues at coordinate 119,308 of JAFFST010045408.1, forward strand.
GCTCCTGCTCCAGTCTGCTTTTCTGTTTCTTCTTCTTCTTTCTGCAGAAGAAATACTAACTCAAATATGCTAATATTTAAAGCACAAATTCAACAACAGACTTTCAAAATCCAAAAATATCTACGCTACCGAAAGTGGTGATTTTAACACGCTTTTCCCTCATTTGACTACGGAATAAAACACAACAACACAAGTCCTGATGTGCTTTGGTTCCCTTGTTCCAAAGCAATTCATCAACAGGTACATTACAGTATTTCCTTTTTATTAAATAAAGAATGACATGCACTTTTCTTTATCCATTTACGGTTACATTTAATTTTATGGAACAAGTTATTTCCGGTTATCACTTGTTATAATTTATTTTAAGGTTTATTATCTTCAAGTTAATTCTCTTAATTAATCTTAGTTAATTAAAAAAAAAAAAAAAAAAAAAAAAAAAAAACGTAAATTCTCTGGCCTGAAGACCTTCTGTGCCGGAAAACGTAAAATTACACCTTTAACTCTGACTGTTATAAAGCGCTGACACTGGAGACTCCTTCCAAAAATGCTAATAAGCATGCGTGTATGTAGAGTCTCCTAGTGTAAGTGGTTACTACAGAAACAATACCATATCAAAATGAAAATCACCATAGAAAATTCAATCAACACTTTCTGACCAATCAGATTTGAGAATTCAACTACGCTGTGGAATTAGTGCTAGTCAAAGTGTAGGACTGTGGTTTCAGAGACAGGTTTATCTGCACCAGCTTGTTTTACAGTAACCCATACTGTATAAACTTTAAAACCCAAATGGCCTAAAAAAGGAGCAAAACACCAGGGGTCTTATCAGGATTAACCCATTTTGTATGTTTTTCAGTGAGTATGTATGTTCACGCAGACTCACAGTTATCCTGCTGGAGAACTGTCTGCAGCCTAATATTTATGTAACCTACTTTTAAATGAGCTTGAGAACACTTATATTGCTATTGGTATTCATAACAGAAATCTGGTGTTAAAAACATATCACATCCTAAAATGATGAATAATGCTGTTCAGTGTGAGAAAAATGAAATGACATCAAATTCAGTTTTGAGGGTTACGTATTAGCATCTAAAACATACATGTGTTTTTATTTAATAATATATGTGAGTGAGCTTTTGTTCTTTGAAACATAAACACAAACACCAACATACATTATTTCTCAATTTCTCTATCTGGTATATACTAAACATTATTGTCTTAGTATTATAGGTTTATTAGTATAAAATGGCTAATATGGCTAACATATTTAAGACAAGCCCTATTTTTGTGATCACAATGCAAGTAATACTCTAGTGCAAGTAATAAGCAGATTTTATTTATATATATATATATATATGTATATATATAAATTCATAAGTATATTGTATATTCATAAGTATATTATTCATATTGTCATTTGACAAAGAAAATAATCATTGACAGTTTTTTTCTGTAAGGAATCATCAAGAGAAAGAAAAAAAAGAGAGGCTGATGGGGGAACTACTATATATATTGTAGTTGCTTTAACATACACTGTTCACCCATAATACTAAAACCACTGATAGGTGAAATGAATAACGTTGATTATCTCATTACAATGGCCCCTGTCAAGGTGTGGGATATATTTTGAAGCAAGTGAACAGTCAGTTGTCGAAGTTGAGGTGTTGAAAGCAGGAAAAATGGGAAAGTGTAAGGATCTGAGAGACTTTGACAAGGGCCAAATTGTGATGGTTAGACGACTGTGTCAGAGCATCTCCAAAACAGCAAAACAGCAGGTCTTGTGGGATGTTCCCGATTTGCAGTGGTTAGTACCTAACAAAAATGGTCCAAGGAAGAACAACCGATGAATCGACGACAGGGTCATGGGCACCTACGACTCACTGATGTGGATGGGGAGTGAAGACTACCGTATTTTCCGCACTGGAAGGCGCACCTAAAAGCCATAAATTTTCTCAAAAATCGCCGTGCGCCTAATAATCCGGTGCGCCTTATGTGTGGACTGAGTTCCAAAATCTGTAAAAATGTTGTGCGACTTTGGTTGGTGTAACAACCGTATGCGCCTTATAACACGGTGCCACGCCTTATGTATTGGTCAAGTATAGAAATAGACCCCGTAATTGAGACTGCGTCTTATAGTGCGGAAAATACAGTAGCTTGTCTGGCCAGATCCCACAGAAGAGCCACTGTAGCACAGATTGCTGAAAAAGTTAATGCTGGCTATGATAGAAATGTTTCAGAACACACAGTGCATCCAGCTTGGAAACCTCGGGTTCTGACATTCATGTAGATGTTACTTTGACACGTACCACCTACCTAAAATTGCTCCAGACCAAGTACACCTCTTCACGATATTCCCTAATGGCATTGGCCTCTTTCAGCAAGTTAATGCATCCTGCAACACTCCGAAAACTGTTCAGGAGTGGTTTGAGGAAAGGTTCGTGGTGTTGACTCGGCCTCCACATCCCCCAGATCGCAATCCGATCCAGCATCTGTGGGATGTTCTGAACAAACAAGTCCGATCCCTGGAAGCTCCACCTTACAACTTACATGACTTTCAAGACTACTGCTAATGTCTTAGTGCCAGATACCACAGCACACCTTCAGAGGTCTTGTGGAGTCCATGCCCTGACAGGTCAGAGCTGTTTTGGTAGCACAAATGGGGCCTACACAATATTAGGCAGGTAGTTTTAATGTTATGGCTGATCAACATAAGTGATCAAAGGAAATAACTTGTTTTCCATTCTCTCCACAACAATAAATGGTCAAAAAGTGTCATGTCATTCACTGAGACATTTAAAACTTATAATTCAAGCCACTCAGTGGTATAAGAGGAAAGACATAATTTGGGACAAGCTGTTAATGAAAAATATTCAACTTCAGGATTGATTATTACAATAACAGTAACACCGCTATGCTTCGGGCCAGATTACACCACCTGTTGTTGATTATTTCCATCATTCCATTATTGATGAACACCATACTACGAGACAACAAATGCATTTTCTTATGTGCATTTGTGAGGATTTATATACAGGTTCCATATTCCAGGACACAGTGTTTATATCGACTAATTTTCCGCCTCTGTAATAACAATAAATTTGGTGAGCCTGGTATTTAACGAGTTATGTTAGGAATTTTATTGATTACTTTATTATGTGATGTTCCACGCATAATGATGTGTCAACTCAGATTCACATTCAGTGATTTGTTCCTATTTGTTATGGAAAGCAGCATAAATATTTAGAAGAAATTAGAAGAAAGAATTCATAAATCACGTTTAACGCGTATGCTTAGTAACTTCATGCAACATTTCTTACCTGCTTCTGCATCTCGATATTCAGTCCATATGACATCTCATAGTACTACAGCAAAAACAAAAGTGAAAATATATAATTATGGGATTGTTAAAAACAGGCTCGGATGCTGATTCCGATCCAAATTAAATGATGTACTCAGTTTGCATGACAAAGATAAATGAACTGCTGTTTTTCAATGCAGCTTTGCCTAATGATCTTGCTAATGATTTATAAACTAGAATTAGAAATGAAACTCCATTGTTTATTCATTAATAAATAAATAAATAAATAAATAAAAACTGTACACGCCTATATAACAGGGACTATTCCACATGGAAGAGATGAGGGGAAATGGAGGAAGGCCTACACTTTCTCTACTATACTGGCTTTCGGAGTTTTATTGACTTCCTCTCCAAACTGCATTTAGGAGTAATCTGCAATAATAAAATAAATAAATGAATAAACAAAAACCACACTCACCATGATGTAATGCCTGTGCATCTCCGTCTTCTCTGTAGCCAGTTTCTCACATTCCAACTTCAAACTGAGAGAAAACAGAAAACTGTAACTTGGATTTCTTTTACTGCATGACATGGCATGTTGCTTCAAAATGTTTTGAATATGTCTGAACAGAACATTCCAAAAAACATTTTCTGTTTGCTAGAATTGTACCAGAAATATAAGTCACAATGAGTTCAAATGAATTCAAATGAATGAATGAAATGTGAGGGAGCTGGTCTTGACCTGGATCTTATTATCACATAAGCTATGCTTAATAGTGCTAATTGGGATCCTCACCTGTGGTACTGAGCCTGGAAGAGCTGGAACTCCTCTTTGATATGGTCCAATGTCTCTAGAACGGTGAACTTCATGCCCACATGGCCAGGCACCAAAGGAGCCTAAGAGACACCAAACACAAACTACATTATGACTGAATATGTTTGGGAGTAATACACTAAACGGTGTTATTACCAGGACATAAATTGTTTTAGTTCACCTACAAACATGAGAAACCGACCAGAAGAAGAGTAAGACAAAAAGAGGCTTTGGATTCATAACTCAAGCAGCACTTGCACCACTTGTAGATGCATATATAAAATAATTCTAATATGATCCTAGTATTATGCATATTCATATATTTCAAATAATTTGTAGTACACTAGAGAAATCTGGCATAATTTGGCACTTTGTATTAAAGGGTGCTTAAAAAAATAATATTCCTATGTACAGACAAATTGGAAATTGAATATTTTTATGTACAGTAATTTGAAGAAATTTACTTAAAACCTACATTCATAGGCAAAAAAAAAAAAAAAAAAAAAAAAAAAAAAGAAATGGGCCAAGTCCAAAATGGCAAATATTTCACTTTTAATGATTTTAACAACAAATCATTGGTCAGGAAATTAGCAAGAATTAAACAAATGAGCTCCTGAGATCTCCTGTGCCACCATTCGCCGTTTACTTTTGCTAGGATTGAACTGTTTGGGGAAAAGCTAGAATCAGGAATATTCACTTTATGTAGTCTTCTTGTACGCAAATGTAAAATCATGATAATGATTCAAATGTTTTTTTGTAAAATTAAAACTAACATGTCTGGGTATACAAAAGTTTTATTTATTATTATTTTTTTTTTTTTTTAAGATTAGTCGTGAGAAGACTATGTAAGTGAATCTCCCTGTTTCTAGCTTTTCCCCAAACAGCAAAAGTAAACAAGGAAATGGTGGCACAGGAGGTTTCAGTAATGCATTTGTTTAATTCTTGCTAATTTCCTGAGCAATGATGATAAATGGTAAATGGTCTGCACTTATATAGTGCTTTTCAAACCTTAGCAGTCTTACAAAGCGCTTTATACTGTGTCTCTTTCAGCCATTCACACACACACTCAAACACCAATGGTAGCAGAGCTGCATGCAAGGCGCTATCTTGCCATCGGGAGCAACTTGGGGTTCAGTGTCTTGCCCAAGGACACTTCAGCATGTGGAGTCATGTGAGCAGGGAATCGAACTGCCAACCCTACAATTAGTGGACAACCCGCTCTACCACCTGAACCACAGCCGCCCACTGATTTGTTGTTAAGACCAAAAATTTTTAGGCTTGGCCCATTTTTTGCCCCAGAATATAGTTGTAGAATAATATAAAATCTATAAAAACAAGATAAATGATTACACATTTTTGCACAGTAGTGTATTACTGTACTTTATAATATTAGTGTTCTATGTGGCACACTGTTTAGCCTATTTTCATCTATATACTTGCACTGAATTTTTGCACTTGCCAAGGCTCTTGCCTGTGCAGGACAAATTCCCTTTCGTACATGAATAATGCTCTATTATATTCACTGTGGATTGCAAATAACGAAGCTTGCAAAATCCCTGCTTGAACAGTAAATGCTTTGTTTCATAAAACTCCTCACATGCTAACACACAGGCCTGCAGTCCTATACCCTACCAATGGGGCACGCCATCAAACACTACCATGCCTCATGAAGGAAAGCTTTTGGACACCAGATGAATTGCTCATGCTTGCTGAAGCAACCTTTATTCATTTCTAGGCACCCGTCGATATCAGTGTAGCCAAGCACTAACTTTTACCTTTGTATTTCGGCCCCATTGTTCTAGAATTATGTAAGCTAATATGTGACCAAGAACAGCCGCTAGCAAATATCCATTTCCTTCTGAGCAAAGAAAAAGCAGTGTAACATGACATCCTGTCTTGCTGTGCCAGGTAACCTTTAATACAAAGATACTGTGTGTACATAATCCTGATAAAATAAAGAGTAATGGGGGTGAAGAGTGCGTAGTTTAGGCTGGGAGCAGCTGTGCAGGCAGCACGGCGGAGATACAGCTGCTGAGAAATAAGAGGTCATTACACACACGCTACAGACAGTATGACAAAGCACTGCATTATCGGCCAGGCTACTGCACACACTGCCATCCTGCAGGAATACAGCCATCTATCTCAATGTTTTACTGTGTCAGGAGAGAAAAAGGGGTGGGGGGGGGGGGGGGGTGGCTGGCATCACAGGACCATGAATAAAGCAGCAGCAGACAATCTTTAGATTTTTAGCAAAATACCTTGACGTCTGTTAGGGCAATGGTATATTAATTAGGAATTAATTATCCAAGCTTCCCTGCAATGTGCTTTCACACACTAATTCAAAATGAAACATTTTAAAAATATATATATGAATATCATGTTGATCAAACTGTTCAAGAAGAAAAATATATTTATATTAATTTATAATACCTTTGCTAATAGAAATATAGTCACTATTTCTTCAGCTAACCAGCGGTCCTGCCTACTCTCTATTTTCATTGGCTGTAACATTTATCCACTCAAGCGTTTCAAGCTCCAATCTTGCTCCGATTGGCTGAGTGAGATAGAAAAAAAATTATCTTAGTTGAACTCTAGCAATACAACAGACAATAAGACTTTTTTTTTTTTTTAAACAGTAACAATGTCTGTATCAGTAAATATTTCGATCACCCAGGTCCACGGCACCATTCAAAACTGTTATTGACATCACAGAAGCAGTTTTCAGTGCATTTCAAAATCCCTATGTTCATTACGGTCTCTTCTGCATACGTGGAAATGTTAGAATGCTGTTTAGTCCTTACATAGAAGGGACTCTATAGGAAATCAGTGGCATTCGTATATACTCAATTTATTTTTATCCAGGTAACTAACGTGATCTAACCTGACCTGAAGAGAAAAAAAAAATGACGGGGCATGCTGTTATACAAAATTAATCAATCAGGTGTGATGTGGCCCACTGCAAAGTGAAGTTACTGTTAAAAACCAAGCACGTGATTATTTTCCTAGAACAGCAAATCCAATAATGTTTTATTCCTCTTATACCACAACAATATGCCAAAGATTTAATGCTGTGCAATAAATTAGTTCCTGTATTCACTTAAGTTATAAAAGTGATAAACAGTCGTTCCCTTACCAGGGAACATGTTATAAAAAAATATATTATTAACACACACACACACACACACACACACACACACACACAC
>JAFFST010045411.1:0-19291 GCA_022414735.1 Noturus placidus
ATATATGGCCACACAGGACACATCACCTAGAGAAAAGTTGTTATATTATTATTATTATTATTATTAGAGATGCACCGATAAAGGCTATTTTTCCCGCTATCGGCTGATGGTTTAAAAACATCCGGTGATCAGGTCCGATTATAATCCTGTCAATCAAAACGGGGTGGGAAAACACGTCGATTTTGTGCTGTGTCTAAAGATGATGTCTCTTGTGTGGATTTTTGACAAAACTATAGTTTGTAAGCTCTGTAATCTCTACGCTGCTAAAATTTTACACCGGAAGTAAATTTTACGACACAGAAGTTTCAATCCCCGCCCTCTCGTTGCTCACTCGCCCTCATGCTGAATTAAAGGGCCAAGTAAACCGTTGAAAGATTTAAGTGGAAAATCAATTGACAAAAAAAAAGTATATATTGCACATAAAAATATATTTGTAGAGTGGTATATTTCATATCCAGTTAATGTTAATATATAAAACAGTTTGATGTCAATGAAATAGAAATGCTTTTTGTGTGAGTGAATGTGAGCCTAACGGGAGCATTTTTAGAATTCATTCAATGTTAATATGAATTAATAACATTTAATAAGTTAAGAAATCTTACTTTAAAAGGCAGAACTATCGGGATCAGTTGTCGGTATTGGCCGATATCACGCTGAATAATCGGTTATCGGTATCAGCTGAGAAATTTAGTATCAGTGCATCACTAGTTATTATTTTGCCCAGTTGCTAAAGGATTCAAATGTGTTTAGGTTTTTTTTTTATTATTTATATCACCTGATATCTTGACTGGTTTTAGACTAACATTATTATGATCTGGGGCTCATTTTTGCAGAAATCTCCTAAAGTTCACCAGCTTTATCTCACAGTTGTAGGCTGCAATGATGAAATGATGTTTGTGGAAATGTAAGCCTGCTCATTGTGATTCAGCGACGGTGCCACTGACGAACCTGTTAATGAGGGTGTGATTTGATCTCTGGAACGATTTCCGTGTGCTTTGGGATTAAAGTAGTGTGAGAAGAAAGCGTTGAGGAGCTGTTTGCGCTCTCCTCAGCCTGTTTCTCCCTCACATCTCACACTGGATTACGCTGGAGTTTTTTCCCCCAGACTTTTGGACGGCCATACTGGCCAGGCTTTGATCAGGAAACGGTGGGCTTTTTGATCTCCTCCATAGACGCTGTCCTGTGGATTGTGGCCTGGAGGGGAAAGAATTTATCTTTTTGTGTCTCCTTTAGACGGATTAGTAGGTTGCTGAAATTGGCTGTTGAGATAAATGGTTTATCTGTTGCTCATCTTTTTAACATTATATGGAAATACAACTACCAAAGCTTTAAATATTATTCCTCTCCATACCAAGCCTTGGCAGAGATCGGTCCTGTATGTACACATAAATGAAAGAAACCCTGTGTAGGTTGAAAGATTATTGCTGCTCTCTGGAAAATTGCAAAGTGAATTAAGTTGCTAGTAGTTCACTTGCCTGCAGATTAATTGGTCCATTTCTTGCGTCTAACAAAAAGAGTCCAGTGGGAAGACCAGCATACTGAGATATGTTGTCTGATTGTTTCATAATTAAGCGCTGTTACATTTTAATTCAATATATTATACTCTATGTATTATTCAACAGGTCAGCAACTGCAGCAGTGTAAATTACATATAATTTTGGTTCTAAAATCTGATTGGCTGAGTCGTGCTGTAACAATTAAATACATTATAAATCCTCGATATGTGTGCACGCGTGACTGTTTTTTTTTTTTTTTGCCGCTTTCTAACAGCAGAAAGCCACTCAAGGCCGAAAGGCAAGTTAACAGGGGTGTAGGCACTCTGCTTCATGTTGGGCTTGAGAACGTCTTTACTTGTGATAAAAAATCAATCATGTAGTAATATAACACACACCCTCTCGTGGTTTATGCCATGTTGTAACTTCCAGGGCTGGAACACAGTGCTTCTCGAATTAGATTTGTTCTGGTAAGAGACAAGCCTGGCTCCACTTACAGAAACCTATAGGAGGACAAAAACAGAAGGGGCATTCCATCTCAAGTGGTTCATTACAGGTTGCTTGACCATTTTTAATTTTCCTAAATTTTTTTGAGTGATTAACACTATCTATTGATACTATGACGACCTCATATCTCTGCTCAGAAAGGTCAGTTCAATTGAACACTGTAATTCCATATTTGGACCAAATCTATTCACACATACCAACTGTACACCTGTACTAACATGATGGATACGGGTTCTTCAAATCTGGCCCTCAAGGACCTTTGTGAAAATTTCAGGTTTGTATCTGGTCCCCCACCAGAGATATTCTACCTGAAAGTGAAGGGTACTTAGTATTTTTTTAAATCGCACTTTCTCGCCCCCATAAAAAAAATCCAAACCTGAAGTTTTCTGCATGCACTCTTATACTTGCCTAGATACCCCCTATTAAAATTAAGACTGAGACTTGAACACTTCCTATTATAAATTGACTGAAAAGTGGAACTGTGAGCAAATCTTGAGCATTACATTTAGTCTAAGGAGCAAGAATGTGTGAAGTATTTATATATGTCCATGTACCTTGTAATGTGCTCTAGAGATCGGTTTTGTTCTAATGAGCTTGGACCAGCCTGAGCAGAGATATTGAGGTTTCCGTAATCAGCTGTATCGCAAAATTTGTTGTGTGCCAGAACACAAAGTTGGGCATCATGATTAAACCTAGTAAAAAAAATAAACAAAGTGGTTTTGCAATGCCAGTACACAGAGGTAATCAAAAATTTCAAACAGTCAAACAACCAACTTTGCATTTATTGGACCATTTGAGATGGACTGACCCAGAACGCTCAATCCCGTTGCTATTAAAAATACAGTTTGATAAACAATTTGTTTTTGTTTTGTAAAAAAAAAACAGAAAATCTTTTTCTGTGATCCATTTGCTAAATTCTTTACATATCATAGAACATAGAGAATTCATGGTGTAGTGGAGCAGGAAGCATTTATACTTGTGCTCTAATGAAATAAGCAGTCCATTTGCCTCAGAAAAACTGCTGCTGAAGCCATCTCTGAATACTCTAGGGCTAACCACATATTTAGTTTCTCAAACCAAATGTTACATCTCCATTGGGACCCTGAAACTGGAAAATTGATGTGATTTAGACTGACATGAAATGACCACTGTGTGTTAGGGAATGTTTTTAAATACTGTTCAATAAAAGTGCCCCTTTGAAATATAATTATCAATTTGTATAGCGCTTTTTTACAATGGTACATTGTCTCAAAGCAGCTTTACAGAAATATCATTTTTACATTTACAAGCGACTTACTAATGAGAGCACATTCACACACCAATGGTAGCAGAGCTGCATGCAAGGTGCTAGCTTGCCATTGGGGGCAACTTAGGGTTCAGTGTCTTGCCCAAGGACACTTCGGCATGGGATCACCCGGGCCGGGATTCGAACCGCCAACCCCACGATTAGTGGATTAGTGGACAACCCGCTCTACCGACTGAGCCACAGCCGCCCTATATTATTAAATATATTTCCCTAAATCGCCCTATATCCCTAAATATATTTCTGGAATGACAAGTAACCCAGTGCTTTCTGTGCAAATTTCAAGCGATTTATTTTCAAATATGACTTTTTCTTTGTTGTTGTGTTTTTCAGTTTCCAAACATGTTTCTTGCCTTTTATTAATAAAATCTCCAGTCATTTTCTATATGAGGCTGAAAATAAGTGACAGGAGCCATATTTGGGCTGTTATACAGATGTTTCTGCTCAGATATGGACACTGATTAGAGGATAAGAGAAATGATAGAAACAATAAATAGTAAGTACTTTTCTGAATGCACCATTAACTGAACTCCTGATACTGAATGCATGGAATGTTCTGCTGAGACTACAGGATCCTTGCTATAGATAGATGCCATGTCGTAGCCTGTATTGGTTCAGTTTTGATTACATCTCGTTAGCTCCACTCTTATTACAGTGGAAATCAGTGATTTCTTCGGAATTTGTATCGTAGCATTATTTATTTATTTATTGTCTTTGCTGTTCTTTCTTTTGCTCTCATGTCAGGAGATAATTAACCATTTTCTTAGCTGGCTTGATTCATCTGTGACAGCTGTTTTGGTCTGGATGTGTTTTGAGGATTGCAGTCCACCGTAGACTGTCTAGCTGTGCACCGGCCAGCATAACAGGTGGCCTGGGTTATTTAGACTGGGCTGTTTCAGCCCTGAGGCCAGTGTGTGAGCCTAGGTGATTGAATATTGGCTTTTACAGCTGCTCCTGAGCTCATGACCCTGATGAACGAGAATATGGGATGGCGAGGATACATCGTCACTGAAATCAGATGATGAACTGATTAGATGTTGTAATTGATCCAAACAGGCTCAAGTTCATAGCAAGTTTAAATGTCTGAACTTAGATTTTTCTACAAGCGCTTCCTTCCTGTTTTAAGGGTATTTAAGGTTTACAAATTTGTAACAAGATGTTCAATTTTATTTATAACAATGGACAACTTTCAACAAGCATTGCACAAAGCTGCCTTAAAATATCTGGATATAGATGTAGATTTACAACTCCAATTCCCAAAAAGTTGGGACGCTGTATAAAATGTAAATAGAAACAGAATGCAATGATTTGCAAATCTCATAAACCCATGTGTTTTTTACAATAGAGCATAGAAAACATATCAAATGTTTAAACTGAGTAAATGTACAATGTTAAGGGAAAAAAAGCTAATCCTGTATATCATGGCCACAGCACGTCTCAAAAAATGTTGGGAAGGGGCAACAAAAGGCTGGAAAAGAAATGTTACTTAAAAGAATGTGACTATCTCATGATATTTGCAAATCATTGCATTCTGTTTTTATTTAGTTATTTACATTTTGCACAGCCTCCCAACTTTTTTTGGAATTGGGGTTGTAGATTTAGCCGTAATGAGCAAACCAGAGGCCATGATGGCAAGGAAAAGCTCAGTAATCTAATTATTGACCTTATTCTCAATAAGACAATATTGTGATTAAGGTGTTTACATGAGTCGCTTTTAGAATATTCCTTTCACGTTCCGGCTTTACATGTTATAGAACATAATTAAAATAACGGCACACGTCATTACGTCACCGTGCCACGCCGTCCGAACTTTCTCCAAAATTTCACGTATCAACATAAAGTTTGTCTTTGTAATGGTACCATATGCAGTTTTGAGTGTTTTTATTTTTCATTTTTACGAACGCTTTAAGTGCAGTTAATTATTTATCATGCTGGACGTGCAAAAAGACAACTGCTTGAAGCCGTGGGCTGTGCCCCAAACCACGCACTTACCTACTGTATAGTAGCCGATATACATGTAATTCACCTGCTATAGGCCTATAGTAGGAAAGTATGCGGTCTGGGATGCAGCTGTACTCTCTTGTTTGCCATAAAACCGTTGAGCGCTGCCGTGTGTGTACGTGTCTTGTCGCAAAATGCGGTGAAAACTCTCACATGACATTAATGATGTGATTAAGGTGTGTACATGTCTGTAATGCAGTTCGATAATGCGACTAAAACAGGAGTACTCCACCTGTCTTAATTCCATTTGTGTTTACTACGAGTATGACCTTAATTGGATTAAAGTAATTAAAAATAGCTGTTTACATGGTCGTTTCTTAATCTGAGTATTGTCTTAACTGGGTTAATAGTGGATTATTGTTGTCCATGTAAACGTATTAATTGAGACGATCCAGAGTCAAAAGAGAACCCATCTTTAATCCGGGTCACTGTTGATTTCAGTAGAGATTAAGCTTTAAGTCTATAATATCCAGGTGAAGCGATTTAATGTACAATGCCAAACCATTACGCTGTCCAAGTGAGAACTTGAATTCTACTTGTTTGGAAAAAGTCTTGATGTGACTGACTGTGAAACTGTGATATTGTTGCACCAGTCAACCCCGCCCACTGATTTTTTTAATCACCCTCCTTTATTGAATAACATTACTGTACAGAAATTAATAAACGTAAGCTCTGTGTAGCCTCAGGTGGAAATATTTGAGAATAATAAATTAGAAATCTGTTTACTTCAGGTTTGATTTCATGTTATGAGATTTTTCCTTAATCGTTCCCATACTAATTAAAAGTCTGATAACTTCTAATTAACTTTTCACTCTCCCATGTGTACGAGTATAGACTGAAAGTATATACAGCACTTATTTTCCCCTGTTTTTCCATCTGATCGTGTTTATGAATCTTGTCTGATGTTTTTACACTCACTGAATGTGTATGCTGTTATATTCAGGAGCCTTCTAGGGTTTTCACAGATTCCAGTAATAACCAGAGATGATCGTTCTGAAGAGTCAATGCTGTTTTTTGTGATGTTGGGCATAAAGAAGCTTTGTCCGCGTGTCCTCTGTGGAATCGATTCTTTCCACCTCATATTCGGTTGCCAAATAATTTTGTTTAATAAAATGGGATGATGCTCACTCTTGCCAAAGGCTAGCTCTGTGCTAAAGGTCGCACATTGTCTTAAGAATGATAGACGAGTTCTCAGTGTGCGGTTCACCTCAGGCCCTGACATTCAAAAGCTAGAATGTAGGAACAGGAGGAGTCAGCATAAATTCGGGAAGTGCCGTGTGGGATCACTGGTATGTTCCTGCAGTGAATTGTCACTGCTCTGTCTTTCTAAATAACAGGTTATTGCTTTAACGAGAACATTTTGCTCGTTATCCCCCCCCAATCCTCTCCATGATCGGTTCTTAAGTGATCCAAAACACCTCAAGCACTGCTCTAGGCCGACGATATGAACAGTGGATAAGGCTGTGTAGTGTCTGGATTTCCTGTTGAGTATTATCTCTGTGGGGGTTTATTAATGACGACGATCATAAACACAGTGACATTGGAGGGAGGTTTGGCTGTGTGTGTGCTCATTTGTGCCCACGGTGAATTAGTGATTTGCACGTTTGCCTCACACCTCTGCGGTCGGTTGTTCGAATCCTGCCGCCGCCTTGAGTGCGTGGAGTTTGCATGTTCTCAGGGGTTTCCTCCGGCTACTCCTGTTTCCTCCACCAGTTCAAAGACGTACATTGTAGGCTGATTGGCATTTCCAAATTGACTGTACTGTGGAACTGTATGTGCGATTGTGCACTGCGATGGGTTAGCACCGCGTCCAGGGGGTCCCCTGCTTTGTGCCCTAGGTTCCCTTGGAGAGGCTCCTGTGTAGGATAAAAGATATGTAAAATAGATGGATTTGTGCTCAAAAAATTGTTTGGTTTGGTTGCTGAAATATTATCCCAGCTATATTAGAATGGACGTCCATGGCTGAAAATGACATTACAGTGCATTAAAGTCCACTCAACTCCACTCCAAATTATACATCAAACCAAATTGTTATTCCTTAGTTCTGATTTGTGCTTTACAAAAATCGTTTGCCCCATTTTTTTTTTTTTTACTTTTTTAATGATGTTACTCTGATATCACGCTCTGCCTTTGACGAAGATTACATTTGAATACTATACACCACAGAGCTGCTCAATTCTCTGTCTGATTGGTCTGGTGTTTATTTTTTCTATAACAGCAGCAGCACGTAACTGTGGATACTCCACAGAAGCTATCCAAATGTAAAGACATGTCAAAATGTATAATCTTTAATACAGTGCAACGTTTATGGAAGGAGGCTTTAGTGTCAGAGGTTTGTAACAGTTAGAGGTAAAGCTGTTGTTTCCTCCACAGGAAAAACTTCAGGACGATTTGCTGTTTATATGCAAATTATTTATGCTAATAACATTTGCTTGTATTAATACCTTCAAGACAGAGATAAAACGAGAGGTTAGTGAAGGAACAACTGTTTATAGCTGCTGTAACATAAGTGGTAAAGGAACTTTGTTTCACAGATGGTTAAATTAGATATACAGTACTGTGCAAAAGTCTTCGGCGCCCTATTTTTTATTTTCTTTTCTTTAGTACAAACTTTGTTATAGATTTATCTTATGATTTCTACATTATCAAGTCAGAACTAAAACATGTTTGATTTCCAATCATTAGTTTTACAGCTCAGAATGCTACAGAAAAACGTTTGTACGTTAGTAAAGAAAGCAGCATATTACATAAGAGACCACTTTTCAGACAAAAAAGACACGATGAAGGCTGCTGGGTTTTGGTGCAAAAATAAGCAAGTGCGATAGTTAAAGTCTCCAGAAGAACCGTGGCTGGTTCTGCAAGATGCTCAGTAAAACTTACAGCTCATTTCCTTATAAAACTACACACACTGTACCTGAGACTACTATTTTATTTTATTTTTTATTGTTTAAGTGAAGGGTCGTCACACAAAATACTGACTTTATTTAATTTATTATTATTTACTGCTCTTTGTAGTTTTTTTTTAAATGTAAAAACATTTCATTTCATTATTTTTGAAGCCATCTTTGTGCTACAGCATTTCTTTTTGCACAGTGCTGTAACTATTAACAGATGAAACAAGTAAACATTTCAAATGGTTTGCAAAATGATGTGGTGTAAGAGGATTAAACTTCTGGAACATGATGTTATAGAAAAAGAATAAGCTTTGGCATAGTAATGCAATCACACCTCCTTGTCGTTGTTCATTTTCTTTCCATAGCATTCTCTAATGTATTTTATTCCGCCCCAAACTATCTCACAAACCAAATCTCACTTATCTCACTAGCTAAATTGGTACAGCAGGTCATTTTTATGACCCACATCGGTGTAAACAAATAATGTTTTATTTAATTTATTTTTATATCACAGGTACAGTTTGCATAGCTATACTAGACCTGCTGTATTTAGCACAAATAGTTGTCTAATATGTTAATGTATCCTTTTCATTGTGGTGTGTTTCAGGAACTGGAGCGAGTAACATCCCTGCAAACCACACTGCAATTGGCTGCTGTTATCTGCACCAATGCTCGGAGGTCTGGTCCCCTTCCTTCACCTACTTTAATATCAGAAAATGAATTAAGAAGGCATTCAGAATTGTGAATAAACTAGAACCTGCTAAATTTAGATATAAATTGTAGGATTACAAACATATTTTTCTCTTTATAGGCAGCTTGGTTTTGCTAAAGAAGGCTTCACCGAAGCAAGTCTTGGACTCCTGGCCAACCAGAGACGCAGGCAGCTGTTGACAGGATTGTTAAAGTCTTTAAGGACCATAAAGACATTGGTAATGTCTGTGTTAATTACTGAATACGGTCAACTTTATATCTAATTATCCATCTCAAATGAGCTGTATTACTCTCTTATACAGCAAAGGACAGATGTCAGACTGAGTGAGATGTTGGAGGTAAGCATGGCACAGGCTTGACAAAAATACTTCTCTCTGATCTCCTTTTAGATCATTTTCGATAATTTTTAATAAAAGCTGTTAATGGACGGGATTCTCAATTTGCCCTGTAAATGGGCTTAACCAGTCCATTATCACATCCATTCTGTGCTTTCGAGCATTACGTCATCTCTGATAGGAGTGCTGAGCGTACGTACATTGAAGTTCCCCATGTTTATGCTGTGTACCCCTTGTTGAAAGATCTTGCACAGGGTTGATATTTATGTTGTGTTGCTGAATGTGGATGTGTTTGTTTTTGGCAGGAGGAGGACTATCCAGGTGCAATCCAGTTGTGTTTGGAATGTCAGAAGGCTGCCAGCACTTTCAAGCACTACAGCTGCATAAGGTATGTTGAGCACTGTTTGACTTGAGGACTATAGCTGTGGTGCCCAGAGAGGCTCTTCGGATTTAAACGAACCACTCCACACAAACCTGAAATAGCAAACCATCCCAGTATTTAAATAGCAAACATCTCTATATTGCTAGCACTTGTACACTTCTTCATATTTTTTACAAACTGGTCTTTTGTTGCACTCTTTTGGGGATTCAAGAAACCAGGATTTTGATAAATAATAGAAGTTCAGCTGTTTTTGTTTGTGTTTTTTTTGGCTAAGCACCTCATGGACCTGGCTTACAGCCACTGATTCAGCCAGTCAGTCAGCCGGTCAATCATTCAGTCATTCATTCACCCACCCACTCAGTCATTCATCTGTTCAACCACTGACTCGGTCACTCGGCCAATCACTCGTACATTAATTCAACCACTGATTCGGCCACTCGGCCAATCACTCAGTCTTTAATTCACAAACTGACTCGGCCAATCCCTCAGTCATTTATTCAACCACTGACTCCGTCACTTGGCCAATCACTCATACATTAATTCAACCACTGACTCGGTCACTCGGCCAATCACTCATACATTAATTCAACCACTGACTCGACCACTCGGCCAATCACTCAGTCATTAATTCACCCACTGACTCGGTCACTCGGCCAATCACTCATACATTAATTCACCCACTGACTCGGTCACTCGGCCAATCACTCAGTCATTAATTCACCCACTGACTCGGTCACTCGGCCAATCACTCAGTCATTAATTCACCCACTGACTCGCTCACTCGGCCAATCACCCATTCATTAATTCACCCACTGACTCGCTCACTCGGCCAATCACCCATTCATTAATTCACCCACTGACTCGCTCACTCGGCCAATCACTCAGTCATTAATTCACCCACTGACTCGGTCACTCGGCCAATCACTCAGTCATTAATTCACCCACTGACTCGGTCACTCGGCCAATCACTCAGTCTTTAATTCACAAACTGACTCGGTCACTCGGCCAATCACTCAGTCATTAATTCACCCACTGACTCGGTCACTCGGCCAATCACCCATTCATTAATTCACCCACTGACTCGGTCACTCGGCCAATCACCCATTCATTAATTCACCCACTGACTCTGTGTGAAGTGTTTACAAATCTGTTGTGTGTTTAAATGCGATCTAAAATGGAGCTGCATAGCTTTTATGAGACATGTTCCACCCAGACGCGTATAAAGAGAAATTGGATTGATGTCTCATGTATTACACAAACTTTTTTTTTTGGTCTCATCATCATTCCTGTCTACTGCACTTTTTAAAAGACACTTTTCCATCATTTTTGGCTTTAATGTTGCTGCATTCATCTTGCTGTTTCCTTGCTCTAAATCCATTCACTGTGACTGGACCGCGGTACCCGTTGCGAGGCGTATTGGGTAGGAGACCACTGCTGAGGCTGTTTCAATCTGTGGTTGAAGTTCACAAGCTACATTTATATTTATGCAGAGAAAGATTTTTTCGTTCGAGTCAGGTTATGCAGGTACAGATTTGTGCGATGTGCGCATCTCTGTACTATGTGAGATAGCTGTACTATCTCCTCTCTACGGCTATGTATCTCAATCCCGAACACTGCACTAATAGAGTGCGTCCCTGATTAGAGCTGGGCAATAAGACAAAAATATCACATGACTATACTTGAAGACATTTCACAAATACACAATAGGTATCATGAGATATATAATATATTCATTCAACCAACGCAAAACAGTGGAGTTGCATTTAAAATAAGAACAAGAGCACTGGAGAACTGAGGTCGGCGATACTTTTATTTAATGTCCTACAAATATTATTACCACTGAACATAAGGGAACAAAAAAAGTCTATTCAAAAAATCAATGAATACAAATTTCAGAGCAAATTTAACTCTTAATCAGTTGCTTCTGACAATATACATGATGCGCATGTCCGAAAAAGTCTATTGGGATTCACTTTATCGCAATATCGAAATTATGGGGAAGGTGTCCTTCAAAGCACTTAGTCCATTAAGTATGCATTACCTGTAGAAGAGAATGAAGGGTCAGAAATGAAAGTTATGCAGCATGATAAAATATTTTACTGCTTGAACTTGTTTGGCTATAACTGGAGGTCTCGGATGTTGTTGCCACCATAGCTCTGTAAATCAGTGAGGACAATGGGCTCTGCTATCGCTGAATGATTAATAAGCCACTGCCTACACTAATAAGTGGTCATTATTTCATTAGGACATTCCCTTATGAGAGCAGTCTGCCGAGAGGACATCATCCTCACACAGATACACACAATACTCATGGTCAGACTGTTCTGATTTTTCTTTTTTCTTCACTGTTGCTGCTTTCCTACTTGTTGATGCTTTCCTACTACATTTTTCTTTATCCCTCTCCAGCGCCAGACGTTTCAGCTGGCACACTTCTGTGATTATTAGGATCTTGGCACGGTGGAAACCTGGCCAGATTTTGCCTCACTGTGAAGGCAAGTTTGAATGAGCACAGACTGAACGCTCATCTTTAAAAAGGCTCAGGATTTAAAACAAATGGTAAATGGCGCACTTATATAGCGCTTTTTTTATCCAAAGCACTTGGATCCAAAGCGCTTTACACTGTGTCTCATTCACCCATTCACACAC
Organism: Noturus placidus; assembly: GCA_022414735.1. Classification (NCBI taxonomy): domain Eukaryota; kingdom Metazoa; phylum Chordata; class Actinopteri; order Siluriformes; family Ictaluridae; genus Noturus; species Noturus placidus. The sequence goes on from JAFFST010045411.1 coordinate 12,273, forward strand.
ACACTCACACACCAATGGTAGCAGAGCTGCCATGCAAGGCGCTAACTTGCCATCGGAGGCAACTTAGGGTTCAGTGTCTTGCCCAAGGACACTTCGGCATGGGATCACCCGGGCCGGGATTCGAACCACCAACCCCACGGTTGGAGGATTAGTGGACAACCCGCTCTACCGACTGAGCCACAGCCGCCCATACAAAACAACTGGGTTAACTCTGCTATTTAGGGAATAACAAGCTTCGAAAGCTTGTTTTTGTTTTTTTTGTTTTCTCCCTGATTGTTATTTCTTCTATAAAAATAGCAAGGTCTTCGGTAGGGCTGCTGTGATAAGCAAACATGATGCTGAAATGGAAATGGGAGACAATACAGAGCTGATTAATGCTCTTTCACAATTACAACCCTTTTTTAGTTACCGTCCATCAAGTGACACATGTTGGAGTCTTATGTGTTCATTCCACACATGCAAAAGGTTTGCCTTTGGCTCATTACTGCATTCAGTTACTCAGTGCTGCGTAGATTGATCTTAGTATACACACAGTGAGCAAAACTGTTTTAACCTGCTGGTGAGCTGCCAAAAACTAAAATGTTCAGAAACATTGCGGAGAGCTGAATGTGTTCTGGAGTGACATGTAGTATGAGTTCAGTTTCTCTTTTGCCTTCTGCATATCCTACAAATATCTAATCAATAGCTAATTAATATTCAACACTTACCTAAAAGTAAATGGTTATTGATAATGAGGATGATACTGTACCAGGAGTTACTTGAAATTATGATTCTCTTGCATATTAAAAAGTAGGTATGGGTGCAAAGTGATGCTTTAAGTCGGAAAATACTATTGCAAACTAATTGTGCTGTACGCTTTTCAGATTAATCTAATGCATGTGATCGCAAGGTTAATCCAAATTCAAGGCTGTGTCCCAAACAGTACACATCAAATCCTATACTTAAATAGTAATGACAGTATTAGTGAACTGAAAGGTTATACCATCCATCCATCCATCCATCTTCAACCGCTTACTCCTTGTCAGGGTCACGGGGAACCTGCAGCCAATCCCAGGGAGCATCGGGCACAAGGCGGGGTACACCCTGGACAGGGTGCCAGTCCATCACAGGGCACAATCACATACACACACACACACCCATTCATACACTACGGACACTTTAGACACGCCAATCAGCCTAACATGCATGTCTTTGGACTGGGGGAGGAAACCGGAGTACCCGGAGGAAACCCCCGACACACGGGGAGAACATGCAAACTCCGCACACTCATGGCCCTGGCGGGACTCGAAACCCGGACCCTGGAGGTGTGAGGCGGACGTGCTAACCACTAAGCCACCGTGCGCCCCTGAAAGGTTATACCCTGGTTCTTAAATCTTTATTTGTCTAAAATTAGATGTCACAAATATAAGGTAATAAGTATTACATGATCGTAAATGTGAATATAAATGTGTCTTAAGTGATTGGGTACAACTCCAGCAGTTTTAAACTTAATCTCTTTATGCTGCATTTGTGATGTATGGCTGGTTACCATGGACCAAAATTTCCAGGTGTTTATACGATAAAGTCTATTTTATATCAAACATGGTAACCGTACTGCACATTCACCACCTTTTCACGTTTTCATTTTACACCATGTGCGTCACTTCTTCACGACCGCTCTGCACTCTTACTGCTACAGGCCTTTCAATGCAACTTGTAGGCCTGTAGCCCAGGAACACCTTGTTTAAACAAAAGAAACTTCAACTCCCAGGATTTAACACTGCAGAGAGCTGAATATGTTTATGGAGTGACACGTAGAGTGAGTTCAAGACTCGGTGCAGTGGGACTCCCGTTTCACCGCTGTTTTTTTTTTCTTTCACCTGCTGCTGCTCATTAATAAAACCAAAATCAGCATTCTGAGCATCTCCTTCCCCCATACTGCTTTGTAATTCAGCACCGATCCTCTGGGGAGCACAGGTCTATTAAAGTATACCCAGAACTCCATGCCTTCAGCCTACATCAGGTTTAAATAATGTTAATGGTATTGCATTGTGACTATATGTTGGCGTGTGCTCTTTTGGGGATATAAGTGGCTTGAAGAATGCATGGCTGCAGAGGCTGTTATGGCACCTGTGCTGTTCTCCAAATGGTTTCTTGCAAAAAAAAAAAAAAAAAAACCCAGAAAATATTGGCAGGCTGTACCTAGATGCTGCTTCTTGATGATTCTTGTTGGTGCGCTATTACTTCACCTTTGAGGTCATGCAAATGCATTTTTATTAGAAAAAATATACAGACCTTTAATTGTTGACCATAAAATCATTTTATTAATCACCTTTCTTTACACTTGATGTCACAATCCTTAAATTTGAAGCATTTTTTTCAACCACACGGGTTAATTTAAATGAGTTGCATCATCTGCTCCTAATATTACTTCTAATGTCAAATTTATAGCCATAACGTTATCACAATATCGTACATTATGGTAAGCAGCACCTGGTGTTTATGTACATTGTAATTACAAGTCATAGTTTGCAAATTTTAGTTTACATTATGTTGTCATATAGGTATTTAATGTCTTATATGAATATAATCTACCAACTGTGCAACTGCACCTAGTGCCACTATACAATAACTCAGTAGTATATGCAATATTCTAAATATGATTAATAAATAGAGGCTACTTTGCACGTTGAATATACAGATGCATTCCAGGAGAAATTCAAGGAGAATTTTTTTTTATCATTCTAGCTACTCTAAATTGGAACATAAATAAATAAACTAAGTACATGCATATCTGAGTGAAAGGAGTAATGAACATATGAACAAGTGCATAACACTATATAAACATTAAGCATTACCCTCAAAGTAAATGAATATAAATAACGATAAGGATAATGTACCAGCCATTACTGTCTGGGATATTGCAAGCTATTTCTGCACCCTTCTCTACTGCACAGATTAGTTTGATGCCAAGTCAATCTGCATTCCAGACTGTGTCCCAAAAGTATATGGGGGACAATGTTTGCCAGCTCCAGGTGGGTTGTGCCTTCATCAGTGGACGTCCACTTGTCGGTTGGTCTGCTTCCAGTCTTTTTGAATTTAATAAGTTTGGCAAAAGTGTTGTGTGTGTGTGACGTGCTCGCCATGTTTCCTGTTAGTCCATCGCGACAGCTTCCCGATCCAGCCATGAGAATGATTTCAATACGTTCCTCTTTTGTCAAAGGCATTCTTAAAGGCTATCCGAAGAAAAATCTATAATATAGACTAAGGATGAAAAACGTTGGAGGATATTTAGCTAAAAAGTGTCAATTTTCTCTATGTCTGGAGACTTGGACACCCTGTACGATGCTTACATACTAATGACAGAATTGGTGTTCTTATCCATGTCCTTTAAAAGTGTTTATTTGTCTAAAATTACATTACAGGGGGCGGCTGTGGCTCAGGCGGTGGAGCGGGTTGTCCACTAATCGTGAGGTTGGTGGTTCGAATCCCGGCCCGGCTGATCCCATGCCGAAGTGTCCTTGGGCAAGACACTGAACCCTAAGTTACCCCCGATGGCAAGCTAGCACCTTGCATGGAAGCTCTGCTACCATTGGTGTGTGAGTGTGTCTCATTTGTAAGCCGCTTTGGATAAAAGTGTCTGCTAAATGAATAAATGTAAATGTAAAGTATTCAAAATACCTTAATTTGGAATATAAATGTTTGTTTTTTATTTCTAAATGAATGCTTCAGTGGTATTCTCTCTATGCTGTAAGTGGGTTACCAAAAAAATTAAAATAAAATAAAATGAAACCTTGTTTTATATCATTCGTGGTAATCCTGCTGCATGAACACCACAGAGATGCCACTTCTATATGCTCACATGTTAATCCTCCTGGCCTGAGGGATGCAGGTCACGCTGTGACCATTCTGTGCTCTTACTCTTACTGGCTTGCAGCTCAGGAACACCTTGTTTTAGAGCATTTTGACTTAATATTGAGGATTGTTATTTTTAGCCACATGCATATTGTGCTGGCCAGGTGTGTTGTCTCTGGAATAAACAAACGTATTCACATAATTGGCACGCCAGCGTAGCATGACTCTGACTGTACAGGGGGAGTCTTCAACATCTGTTCCTCTTACTTCAGAACACTGAAGAGTGTCTGTGAAATGACTGCTGGAATACCCATGCTGCTGGTGTTCTTGTAAAAATACGAAACAGCTTTCAGAACAGCAAAGCTCCCTCTAAATTTAGCACACGCTTCAGAGTAATATTTAGCTCACATTTTCAAATATGCTTCAGATTTGATACTGGGTTTGAAGCATTTATTATATCTGTGTCATGCTTTCCATCCTTCATTGAAGAGAGTGGAATAATTCTTGCTTTACTTTTGAATATCAAAGTTTTTTGCCCTCTTGGAATTGCTTTCATTTCAGCTTTCTTGCAAGTAGTTTTATAGTCCAGGCCGCATCTTTGGCAGTAATGGACACCTGGGTTATCTGTACTTTTCTGTGCTGCAGCGAGGAGTTAATAATTGAGAGACTTGATCTGGAAGAAGAGCCGACACAGCAGGTTTTCTAGGCTTGTGCACTAAAACTCTGAAGATAGTCTTTACTAATCTGCTACATTTCATTGAGCCACAACTCTTCATCAGCTCCTTGACATATCCGTGCATCTGCTGTAACAGTGAGTTTGAGTGGGAGAAGGAGATTCAGCTTGAGGAAGCTCCTGCCTCTTCTTTCTCAGATACTTTAAATGCTGTGCCTGAATCAGGAGGCTCTGTTAACTGAAATATCATGTGTATGATCTTTGAAAATGCTATTTTGCAGTTTAAATAGCTTATATTGTTAGCCAACCAACATATTTTTGTTTCACCTACTACTATCCAATAGCTTGGCACTGACTAGTTAAGTGTTCATGCTAGAAAGGTTTATATGAATGGCTGAATAATATAAAACGCTTCTGTAATTCTTTCTTGTTGTTGTTGTTGCATTCAATGAAAATTTTGTGGTGTGCTTTGTACATATTTCTAACAACACGGTGCTCAGGGAAAATGGCAGTCAGAGAAAAGAGAAATCCCATTTAGCTAACAAAACATCTTCAGACTATAGCATCTTCAGGCTATCTATTTTTATATAGATCTTTGATGGAAGATACTAAGGCAAACTAAAAAGTAGATAAAAACATTGCAATGTTTTGGTGAAATATATTTATGGATTATTAAGTGTTGAGTTATGTGACTGTTTTGGGAAGGAAAAAACCAAACATTTTTTTGTGTGTGCGTCTTTTTTGTGACAGTGACATGTGATTGATTTTCCCAGAGTGCCACACATTTATGAAATAATTTCAGAGATTTGAAGGGTCCAGTTTTTCAATGCTCCACACACTGGTGTCCTACTTGGAGTGTTTTAATCTTGTCCACGTTTTCTTCTGTAGTTGTGATTGCTAAACCCAATTTGATTTTTTTTTTTCTCTCTGCAGTGAGTTGCACTCAAAGCTGCAAGACACCCTGGAACAAATCGAGGTATGTAGCCAAAAAAGTATGCTTTTTAAAAACATCCTGCCTTTCAGAAATCGATTCAGACTCCGCTATGACAGTTCCCATCCCTGTGAGGTCTGAGCCTACATACACTGATCAGCCATAGCATTAAACACACTGACAGCTGAAGTGAATAACATTGATTATCTCGTTCCGATGTCACCTGTCAAGGGGTGAGATATATTAAGCAGCAAGTAAACAGTCAGTTCTTGAAGTTAATGTGTTGGAAGCAGGAAAAATGGTCAAGTGTGAGGATCTGAGCGACTTTTTTGATGGCTAGACGACTGGGACAGAGCATCTGGGGTGTTCCCAATATGCAGTGGTTAGTACCTACCAAAAGTGCTCCAAGGAAGGACTACTGGTAAAAAAGGGTCATGGGCACCCAAAGCTCATTGATGCGTGTGGGGAGCGAAGTCTACCCTGCTGAAAATATTAATGCTGGTTATGATAAAAAGGTGTCCGAACACACAGTGCATTGCAGCTTGATGCGTATGGGGCTGCGTAGTCTGAGTGCCCATGCTGCCCCTGTCCACCACAGAAAGCTCCTACAATGGGCACGTGAGTATCAGAACTGTACCGTGGAGTAATGGAAGAAGGTGGCCTGGTCTGATGAATGAAGCTTTCTTTTACATCATGTGGATGGCTGTATGCGTGTGTGTCTCTTACCTGGGAAAGAGATGGCACCAGGATGCATTATGGGAATCATTCAGCAGGATAATGCGCCTTGCTACACTGCAAAAATTGTTCAGGAATGGTTTGACAAACATGACAAAGAGTTCAAAGGGTTGACTTGGCCTCCAAATTCCCCAGATCTCAATCTGATCGAGCATCTGCGGGATTTGCTGGACAAATAAGTCCAATCCATGGAGGCCCACCTCTCAACTTACTGGATAACACAGCACACCTTCAGAGGTCTTGTGGAGTCCATGCCTCGACAAATCAGAGCTGTTTTGGTGGCACACAAGGGACTTACACAATAATAAGGGAGATAGATTTAAGGTTATCTCACACACACACACACACACACACACACACACACACACGCACGTTTCAAACAGATCAGGAAATATTATATGATTAAAGGAGCTCAGTCTCAGTCTCTCTTTCACTTTCTTTGTACTTCCACATTACTGCACCATACATCATGGTAACGTTAATAGCAAATAAGGCAAGTAATTCATTAACAAGTGTTTATTTCCTCCATTGGCAAAAATCAGTCCACAATGAATATTCATCCATGCTCTAATTTATGTCTTTGTTTTACTATGAATGTTTAAAATGTGAAAATATTGAGGCTCAGTGGATGGGGCGCACGGTGGCTTAGTGGTTAGCACGTCCGCCTCACACCTCCAGGGTCCGGGTTTCGAGTCCCGCCAGGGCCATGTGTGTGCGGAGTTTGCATGTTCTCCCCGTGTGTCGGGGGTTTCCTCCGGGTACTCCGGTTTCCTCCCCCAGTCCAAAGACATGCATGTTAGGCTGATTGGCGTGTCTAAAGTGTCCGTAGTGTATGAATGTGTGTGT
>JAFFST010045411.1:19311-48710 GCA_022414735.1 Noturus placidus
GATGCTCCCTGGGATAGGCTCCAGGTTCCCCGTGACCCTGAAAAGGAGTAAGCGGTTGAAGATGGATGGATGGATGGAGGCTCAGTGGTGTATAATATTTATATTTGACTTCAGTTGATCATTTTTTAATAGCATGCTGAAATCTAATTCACGCTAATTTATGTGGGCTTGTTTTTATTCCTGAATGGAAGAATCAACTTTAGTAATTGCAGGTGTATTTATGAAATGAACAAAAACAAAAATTAATTATTGCATGTAGGAGGTGGATAATTTAAATCTTTTACAATGGTACTTGGTGATTCCCCTCCTCCTTCTCACTAAAGAACCTTCTAGCCCATTGCCTGCTGTTTTTCAACAATTTCAGAGGTAGTCTGATAATTTTAGTTCTGTCTGGATAGACATTTCTGTTACTTGATGTTTGTAGTCGTTTTTGTCTGTTGATGAAAAGAAAAGTGAAGGGAAATGATTATAACTGCATTTGCTATATGTCACGTCACTTTATCTATGTCATCTTCACTGGGAGGTAAAACAAGGTTTGTTAGAAGGTGAAACGAATCCTGTAATCTGATTAAATTGACCTTTGTAATGACGTATGTCATTATGTTCCCTTATATCACATATCATGATTGTGTTCATTCGGTCATCTTCAGTAAGCGCTTTATCCTGGTCAGTGTCACGTTGGATCCCGAGCCTATCCAACGAACAATGGGTGCAAAGTGTGAGAATACATCCTGGGTGGGACTCGCGCTCACAGTATGCACACACATTTACACACGTGCGGGCAATTTTAGAAAAAACCAGCAACCCAGATGAATGTGAGGACAACGTGCGAAAGTGTACGCAGGCAATAACATGAGCTCAGGATTGAACCGGAGACCCTGGAGCTGTGAGGTGGCAATGCTACCTGCTGCACCACTATGCTGCCCGTCATGATTATACCTTCCTATAAGTTCATTCCTGATCCAGTGTCTGATGCAAACATCTGTGTTTCTAGAGAAAGAAGCTCCTAGAAACTCGCTTGTCCTGTGTTAATTTATACGTGTCTGGCAAATATTTTGTTACAGACTTTATCCGAGACAAAAAAACACAATCCTGTCCCGATAGGGCTTATGATTAAAGATGGGATTTTCTTGTTAATATATTTCAGCCAGATGTAAAATTCACCCACTATACATTTGCGATAGGATGAGTCATATCATCTCGGTGTTCTGTTCTTATCCCAACTTTATGTATTCTATATGTGCCAGATCTTTTATCAGGGCTTTTATAGGCCTCTGGGAGATCCGATTTCAACACTAAACAGTCTTTTGAGCCAGAAATATGAAGATGTATAAAAACTGAGATTTTTTCCCTCCTCTCCAGAGGCTGCAGTTAAGAAGGCTTTCCTACTAGCAGCAGTAATACAGCGCGGTTCCTTCAGTCCCTCAAACCTTTCTTTTTCTCGCCTTGTCTGTGCAGGAGCAGCTGGACGTTGCGTTGTCAAAAACCTGCAAGAACTTTGACGTCACTCACTACACCAGAGTTCAGCTTGCGTACTCGCTATTGGGCAAGACACAGGTGAGTGAGTCATGAGAGCTTGTCTAGGGTTAGGGTTATAACTCCCACACTGCATCTCAGAGGGGAAGATGAGACTTTTTTGGAGGCAGGTTTATTGTCAAAATTTACAGACTTTCAGCTGTTTGCAATGAACAAATCAAACAAAAGCAATTGGAATAGTTCAACACAATGAATGCTTCCAAGTGGTTTCTCCAAATTCAACTGAAAATGTAACTTTTAATGACTTCTCCAGTCTTAAAATTATTCAACATCCTGAATTGAATCCCGCAAAACAGGTGTTGTCTCAAGCAATTAATGATGCAACTAATCAAGGGCTTATACATCCATACACAACCTCCTGCATTTTCCACGCTGGGGGTATGGCTTGTATCAGAAGGTTGCAGGAAATTGTCCTTATTATTCTCTTTTTCTCTATCCTGTGTTCCGTCCTTAGACAGCGATGGATCAGCTTCACATGCACTTCACCCAGGCCATTCACAACACCGTGTTCCAGGTGGTGCTGGGATATGTGGAGCTGTGTGCCGGCAATGCTGACACCAAATTCCAGAAGATGCAGTATAAGGATCTGTGCACGGTAAGAACCTCCTTGAACTCTGCAGCCTCCTTCCTCCTCCACTCTTGCTCCTGAAAAAGAGTTCAGTTTAGCGTCTTCACTCCACAGGAGTTCAGTTGAAAGTAATATCCTAAATGACTTCAGCTCATGAATAACTCGTCACTCTTTTCTTCTTCAGTCAAGCAGAATATTTATTTTTCTTCCTATACAATGGCACATTTGTCTGTATTGGGAGCACATTGAAACAAAGAAACAGTGGCACATCACTCTCTGGAAGGGGAAGACAGTCTTATTCATGAACATGTCACAAAGCAATTAATCTGAGTTAATGTGCAGGAATAGAGTCATTACAAAAGATATTGGTAGCTTTTTCTGCTCTGAAGGCAGACAGCTCAGCTCTTTAACCCTGCCTCTGAAAGCATCATTTGCATTAGTCTGAAACACGACTCTGCATCGCAAACAAAGCAGCCGAACTCCAGCAGAAAATTTTAGTGTGTGTGTGTATATATATATATATATATATATATATATACACACACACACACACACACACATATATATATCTGTATATATAAAAAAAACTGTAGACTCTACATGGATACTTTCTTATTAATTGCTATTTATTTTTTCAACAATAGGAAGATAGAAATTCTTCTAGTGTCACACATCTACAGTGCATCTGGAAAGTATTCACAACACTTCACTTTTCCACATTTTGTTATGTTACAGCCTTATTCCAAAATGGATTAAATTAATTATTTTCCTCAAAATTCTACAAACGTGAAAGTTGTTTGAAATATTTGCAATTTATTACAAATAAAATCAATAAAAGGACATGTACATAAGTATTCACAGCCTTTGCTCAATACTTTGTTGAAGCCCCTTTGGCACCAATTACAGCCTCAAGTTATTTTGAGAATGGTGCTACAAGTTTGGCACACCTATTTTTGGGCAGTTTTTCCCATTCTTCTTTGCAGGACCTCTCAAGCTCCATCAGGTCTGATGGGGAGCGTCGGTGCACAGACATTTTCAGATCTCTCCAGAGATGTTCAATCAGGTTCAAGTCTGGGCTCTGGCTGGGCCACTCAAGGACATTCACAGTTGTCCTGTAGCCACTCCTTTGTTATCTTGGCTGTGTGCTTAGGGTCGTTGTCCTGTTGGAAGATGAACCTTCACGCCAGTCTGAGGTCCAGAGTGCTCTGGAGCAGGCTTTCATCAAGGATGTCTCTGTACATTGCTGCATTCATCTTTCCCTCGATCCTGACGCGTCTCCCAGTTCCTGCCACTGAAAAACATTCCCACAGCATGATGCTGCCACCAACATGCTTCACTGTAGGGATGGTATTGGCCAGGTGATGAGTGGAGCCTGGTTTCCTCCAGACATGACGCTTGCCATTCAGGCCAAAGAGTTCAGTCTTTGTTCAATCTTTGGTCTGAGAGTCCTTTAGGTGCCTTTTGGCAACCTCCAGGCGGGCTATCATGTGTCTTTTACTGAGGAGTGTCATCCATCGGGCCACTCAACTATACAGGCCTGATTGATGGAGTTCTGCAGAGATGGTTTTTCAGCTCTAGGAAGAGTCCTGCTGGTTCCAGACTTCTTCCATTTACGCATGATGGAGGCCACTGTGCTCATTGGGACCTTCAATGCTGCAGAAATATTCCCCCAAATCTGTGCCTCGATACAATCCTGTCTCGGAGGTGTACAGACGATTCCTTGGACTTCATGGCTTGGTTTGTGCTCTGACATCCATTGTTATCTGTGGGACCTTATATAGACAGGTGTGCGCCTTTCCAAATCATGTCCAATCAACTGAATTTACCACAGACTCCAATCAAGTTGTAGAAACATCTCAAAGATGATCCGTGGAAACATGATGCACCTGAGCTCAATTTTGAGTGTCATGGCAAAGGCTGTGAATACTTATGTACATGTGCTTTTTTGTTTTTTTATTTTTAATAAATTTGCAAAGATTGCAAACAAACTTCATCATTATGGGGTATTGTTTGTAGAATTTTGAGGAAAATAATGAATTTAATCTATTTTGGAATACGGCTGTAACATAACAAAATGTGGGAAAAGTGAAGCGCTGTCAGTATGTTCCGGATGCACTGTACTTAATATGGGTAATTACTGAAAGGTTTATGCTGTATCCTTCCCTTAATTGAGAATTGATTGTATGAGCTTTGCATTGATTATCCCATTATTTTGCTGATCATGCTGTAGCTGGAGTCTCAGGAAAATGTTTTATTGGCAGAGAAGCCACTGTAATATATTGGAGCAACAAACACAGCCTTGCTTTCTTCTGCTTTCTTCCAGCTTTGATATCCCAGAATCCAGTGGAGGAAAACCTGTTGCTCATTGTCATTAGCACAAGTCTTGTTATAACTTCAGCACTGAGCTCGAGCTCAATCACTAGAATTACAAAGGTTGACCTAACTGTGATACTCCAAAGGTCGCATACTAATGCAGAGCAGCACATGAATTTTGCACGGAGGCTTCATTACACTTCTCACAGTCATCCCCTCTCTGCAGACCTCACCTACGTCCGTCTGTCCTACGAATGACTGATGTTTGAAGAGGTGGAACAGAGTCTCAGCCTGTGTTATAGACTGTGCTGACTCGCACATCTCATAACTGTTTAATAAAAATAATAAACATTTCAGATGTAATTGTGGCACTTGAGCTTAACTGATTCACGTTAATGTGCTGCTTAACCCTCTACCATCTAACATTTCCATCCATATGTGCTTTCTTCACTTAAACTGAACAGTTAGTTTACAGACACAAATTGGTTAATTATAAAGAAGTTATTTGACTATTATTCTGAAGATAATTGAAATTGTTGTATTGGCTATACCCAGTTTTTGTGCAATGCCTCAGATTGATTTCCCATCTTTCTTCAGCTTCATAATGGTTTGCTTTTCTCCCGTATACAGCTCTCTGATCTTCATGTTGGCTTATCCTTTTTAACAACAAATGCGGTCATCACAGGTGAAACCGAAGGCTTAAACCAAGAGTAGATGTTCAGAACTATGTATTTTTTAAACAATCAATCTAACAGGATACACTTGGGTAACAAGAAATTCCTTAGTCACATGTTCCAATATTTTTGTGTAAGTAAATACAGAAAGGCTTAACAACACAATCATAGCTCTGTGTGTGAGAGAGAGAGAGAGTGAGTATTAGTGGCTTAAATATGGGTCATGTTTGCCTCTTATTTTCATTTACCAAGCTCACCTCTTCTGAATTTGGTGCTTAGCCTTTGATGCCTGGCAAACATCTGTTCCATGTACTCTGTATTCCATCCAACGACTGCTTTAGAGATGCTCTTTAATAATTCACAACGTTGTAATTGAACGCTCACCTTCCGTCGGCTGGTTTGATATTGATTTTCATTTCTTGATGATGATTTAATCACACAAATATGATCTATAAAGCTGATCATCTGAAAAAGTTGCTTTGTACGACTGAGTGGCATGCTTGAGCTGTAGCAGGTTTAGGCTATAATTAAAGAACGCATGAAGGATTTTAATCAGTGATAAAGCTTTTACGAAGCATTTTATGTCACATTTATGAATCCTTTTATTCACTCATTAAGTTACTGTTTTAACAGACCATAAATTGGCACATAAAGCTCAGCTCAATCACTAAAATTAATTTAAATGGCTTTTGCTGTTTTGCCTGTCAAGTCAAATAAGCGTAGATACAGGACAATCTACCGAAAATAATAATAATAATAATAATTATCAATTTGTATAGCGCTTTTTTACAATGGTACATTGTCTCAAAGCAGCTTTACAGAAATATCATTTTTACATTTACAAGCGACTTACAAATGAGACACACTCACACCCAATGGTAGTAGAGCTGCCATGCAAGGTGCTAGCTTGCCATTGGGGGCAACTTAGGGTTCAGTGTCTTGCCCAAGGACACTTCGGCATAATAAAATAAAATAGACCAGAAATGCAACTTTTGATAGGAAATGCAGTGTATTCCCAGTCTTAGTTGATTTTTTACACACAGGTTGTACAAGATGTGTGTATGCCACCCGGTAGATAGAATTTTTTTTTTATGTCTCAGTTGATTACAGTCAAATTACTCCTGTAATTATTTAGATGCAGCAAACAAGATCGTAATGTTTTGGCACCGCTCTAATTTTATATTAATAAAAAAATGTTAAGACCTTTTTAACAGTTGAAAACATAGCAAGTATGTTCCTTTCTGGTTTTTCTTTAGTTTTTTTTTTTTTTTTTTTTTTTTTTTTTTTTTTCAACCAGAAATCAAACATTGACATGCCAGGCGGACAAAATAGGCTCATAGCGTGACCGTATCGAGCAAAAGCAAGATCATCTGGCGACAGTTAGGCTTGGTCGATATAATGATTTAGCCACGAGTTAAGTCATCATGGTCATGGTGAGAAGCCATGTGTTCTTATCTGTGTTCTGCCCAAGGATACTGATGATGTTCCGCGTTCTGTAGAAATCATTGAGAAAAGAAGGAAATGGACACATGTGCTGTCTGAACAGGATACGATTTGTCCTGTTATGTTGCCAAAGGATTTCTGGAACCTTGCAGTAGATGGGTTACAACAGCAGAAGACTACATCAGGTTCAACTCCTGTGTGCATGATGCATCATTTCTCTGAAATTAAAATCTTTTTAATTTCTATATTTTATTATTGTTGGGTTTTTTTTTTTTTTTGTAAACTCCACCAATACATGGTTTCATTAAAAAACACTGCTTTCTTGAGTCCTTATACTGAAGAAAACGTTAGAACTCTTTTATTTTTTCCCACCGAACATAATGGAAGTTATTTCTTCCGATCATTTTACAGAAGATAAAATACGCCATAATCTTTCCAGATGTGTGCGTGCACAGTCCACAAAAAATGTACTGACATGGCAAATTCAAATGGGGCTCAAATCTCAGAGACGGTTACATTACCCCACCACCCCATTTAAAACGAATCAGGTCCGAATAGATCTGAAGACACGACCAAACAGACATACATGACACAAAACAAACAGGAGATTTCAAAAAGTCAAATTTGGAAGAATATATTGTGGGGGAAAAAGTTTGTTCATCACTTTTTGGAATATGATTGAGATATTTCCATTAATAGCATCTTAACTTTCGTTTGTTTTTAAATATTATTTGTGCTAACAAAGGAATGTCCTTTGTTGGTGTCGTCATTTCAAAGTAACGATGTGTAATCTTTTGCACTCTACTATATGTGGCTTGGCAGTCGTTTATTTTTCTTTAAACTCCTCCACAGTGGAAACAACAGAACTCGATCCGAAATGAATTACACCCTGACAGAAATGGCTGACATGTTTCGTGTGCTTCTGTCTGAACCCTGATAAACGCTACCCATAGAGCCATACAAGTTTTGGCAGGGGAATATCTGCCTCACCAGGAAAGAGAACATTTGATTAATTCTGTGCATTAGCTCAGCAGTGGGGCTGCATTGACGTCTGCTGATAAGTGAGAACAGGCACAGCATCATTAAGATTTAGTGTGAATGAGGGGTGGCATGTAAAAGAGATAATGTAGTGCTCCAACTCATCAGCAGAAAATGTAGTTGTGGCACGCTAAAGGCCACAGACATTCTGTCTAGACATGATTAGACCTTCATAACTTAAATAGTTTCTATAGGGAGACTGGACAGTGTGACTTGAGCGCTTGCCTACTTTGGGTTTAAATCCAGGGTCATGGTATTTGAAATAGAGCTAAAGATCAGGGCTTTTTAAAAAAAATATTAATTGCATGGGATAGGCTCCAGGTTCCCCGTGACCCTGAAAAGGAGTAAGCGGTTGAAGATGGATGGATGGATTAATTGCATGATCACGTTGCTAAGAATTAGGTGGTGTAGATGATAGTGATGTGTTGATTAGTTCAGTGTTCCTTGGTGGACTATGGCAAAGGACACATCTCAAGGTTAAAGGGGCTCATCAAGCAATTTAGTTGATGTGTAGCTACACAGTGCTGCCAGTCTTTGATACACACACTCAGTGTAGGTACATGCTAAAGAATCATTCCCCAGTTAACATACATTTTGCCTATATAGTGCATAATCATGGAGTTAGGTTAAATTTCTTTTTACAGCATTTAGCAGAAGCCTTTTTTCCAAAGCCACATGCTTTGTACTCTCCAAAAATACTTCTCATGCTAGTACAAAGATGCATTAAAGCCATGCTAGAACTTGCTTTATCAGATAGTGTTATGACCGCTGTGGCACATTGCACTAGTATAGTATTATGCACAGTACATGTTAAGTAGATAAATACATACAGACTGATTCTATAATCGATACATACTGTATATATGTATATATTGGGGCGGCGGTGGCTCAGTCGGTAGAGCGGGTTGTCCACTAATCCACTAACCGTGGGCTTGGCGATTCGAATCCCGGCCCGGGTGATCCCATGCCGAAGTGTCCTTGGGCAAGACACTGAACCCTAAGTTGCCCCCAATGGCAAGCTAGCACCTTGCATGGCAGCTCTGCTACCATTGGTGTGTGAATGTGCTCTCATTAGTAAGTTGCTTGTAAATGTAAAAAATGTAAAATGATATTTCTTAAAGCTGCTTTGAGACAATGTACCATTGTAAAAAGCGCTATACAAATTGATAAATTATTAAATTGATAAATTATATGTGTACGTTTCTACATTTTATTCATTTGGCTGATTGTCCAAAGAAACTTAGAGTTGATACAGGATATAACTTGAGCAACATAGGGATTAAGGGCCTGGCTCCAGGGCCCAATAGTGGCAGTTTGGTGATGCTGGGATTACAACTCATGACTTTCTGCTCAGTGGCTCAATACTTTAGCCACAGAGCTACCACTGATTTATCCTACAGAAAAGGGTGTGTGTGGTTGGGTGAAACCATTTTTTATTTGTCTGCTTCACAACTACTCTATAGCCCTGGTATTTATGGTATTCCCTACTTCTGCTAGTAAATATGTATTACCAGCTGATCCTTTGTGTATACTGCTCCACAAATGGAGGGATGAAAATACTAGATGTGAATGGCTATTTGTCTCAGCTGTCCACTCATGATTTATATCACCCAATACCAGGTCTGAATGGAGCCAGAGGTCTTCTAATGTATAGATACCTCGTGCAGCACCACACACTGTTTGTGTGCAATTATCTCTTTTGGGTTTTTCTGCTCGAGTGGCCTGAGAATAATTTGAAACCTGAGCAGATTTTCTCCCTGCTGAATGATACAGTACCTTATGGCTGCAGTGGAAATGCATTAACGTTGCTCTGTAGAAAGTTGGCTTTGATGGAGGAGGTCTGTGCGTTGGTATGCTGGCACTGCAATTCTCCTGATGCTGATTGAAGCAAAACTATTTTTCCTTTCGTCCTTTAAAGCATTCAAACGAGTGTGAATCAGCTTAATGTAAGATTGACTGCACCTGGCCCAACCTAGACATTTTTTGGGTTCTTTCTAGAGAACGTTTTTGAATCCACTTCGTGCTCCAGAGGTGGCTCAATACAATGCCGATGATATTTTGGTCTTTCAACCGCTGCAGAAAGTCAGCAATCCTGGATGAGTTTCTAAGATCAGATCCAAGGCCTACACCTTCTACCAAAATTTCAGTTTCCTAACATGAATGCCCAATCACCCCAATGAGCAATGAGTCAACTGGCGGACCAGAGGGATTGATTGTGTGGTTAGCATGGATCATTTCCCTTTCTGCTCACTTTTGTCGAACTCTGCTTCCTTCCCCATAATAGTAGAATCACTGCCAGTGTAACCTCCCAGACTCCATGAAACTCTTTTTGGCCACTAGTCAATGCAATGAGATTAGATTTAAACAGTGCATACTTCCTCAAAATACCAGTCACCTTAAAATAGCATGTTTTGGCTGGTGCCAATGTTATACATATTGTTTTTTTTTAAACCTCTCATCCTTTTCATGTTAGATTATAGCTCTTTGCATTAGTCAGAATCTGTCTAGTAGAAAAGCTGATGCTGGGTAGATTTGTGCACGCTTGTTTATATGCAGCTGTGAAATTCTCCCAGGTGATGAATTACCTCTGAAAGCATTCGCTGTGTAGGGATCAGACTTAATCTGATTTATTTCAGCCAGTCAGGCCCAAGGTGTGTAGTCGATCATATTCATCTTAAAATGAATGATTGTTTCATTCATCTTTTTTTCTTCTTCTTCTTCTGAATGCCAAATTGAATAAGATTTGGATGGGCATTACAACTGAGAAAAACAAATGCAGATACGTGGTCAATTAATATGATGGATAATTTTTATAGTAGTTGGCAGTAACTGTGTTTTAGCTAGCAGTCATAATCTGTTTGAAGTGTCTTAGTTGTATTTCTTTTCCTTACTGAACTACATTTGGTGCGCTTTCTCTCGGTTTCTCAGTAAAACAGATCAAATAAATGTTTGGAAGAAAGACTCTGGGATTTGTCACTGGGTCTAATTTATAGAGTCTGCGTAAATGCACAAGTAAGCAGCCAGATCAGGTTGAACTTGTAAGGCAATGGGAGAGCCCTGGTCTGTAAATCGTTCCTAGCTTTGTGGTTGTTAGCTTTTCCCACAGCTGGAGGCCATATTGCTATGTGCCGTTTCTGATCTCTAAAACCAGCCCCAGACTGTAATTCAGCCTTGCTTTTCCATATACACTGCCTTACTTGGAGAAAAAAAAAAAAACTGGATGAAAGCCCTGCATGTAGCTGTCAGTGGTGCTGACAAATGTGTGTATGGATGAGACGGCCATGTTGTGGTTTGAGACATAACAAACTCTATGTCAGGCCTCCCAGACCACAGATTGGCCTTTCCAAGTGGGAGTATGGCAGCTTTTCTCAGAATTCTAATGCTGCTGCTGCAGACAAAAATAACCTAGGCAACATTTAGACTTGTGAGCCTATTAGGAACTAGTTTCAGTCAGTATGATTTTAAATGCTGATTATTGTGCTACAAGAAATGTGTTGGGCACTGACATCTGGGGCATAAATGAATGGAACACATGTCCAGCAGGTCTACTGAAGTGCTTTCTCTTCTGATCCTATATTATTATCATATGATAATGCATTTATGATTACTCTGATTTACTAATGTTCAAATATAGTACTTATGTATCAAAAGAAATGTTCCGTCTATAGCAGTTAAAACAAAAATCAAATCTACTACTTGGATATTTCAGATATGTATTATTTTATATTTAAAAAAAAAATTCCAACTTCTTGCATGCCACATACATGCACTCCTATTATTCAGTCAGTTTTCATAAGCTGGCCTGGATGAAGTGTTTAAAGCTACATGTACTGCAGTCTTTTGTTGTATTTCTTATTATTTTGAGACATTCCTGCTCATGTATCATGGTTATTATCTCAGTGCACAGAGTAGAGGTGTAAGTGTAAATGCAGAATGTTTTTTTTTTTTGTTAAATATAAGTGTGTTGAGGAGGGGGGAGGGGTTAAGTTGAGTGTTCACAGAAGAGGTGGGTCTTTAGCTGTTTTTTGAAGATAGTGACAGATTCTGCAGTCCGGATTTAGTTTGGAAGTTCATTCCACCACTGAGGGACAGTCAGTTTGAAGGTTCTGGAATGGGACCACGTGCTTCGCTGAGAAGGCACTACCGGGGTTGGTCGTTAACTGATCGTAGGTAGTGTGAGGGAACATAAACCTCAAGGAGGGTGTTGCAGTAGGGAAGGTGCTGTTCCAGAGCATTGAGGCCTTGAATTTGATGAGGGCAGCTACAGGAAGCCAGTGGAGGGAGATGAAGAGGGGTGTGACATTAGTTCTTTTGGGCAGGTTGAAAACAAGGTGTGTTGCTGCATTCTGAATCATCTGAAGGGGTTTGATGGAGCTGGCTTGGAGGTCCAGGAGTAGTGCATTTCAGTAGTCCAGTTTTTAGATAAGAAGAGCCTGGACTAGTAGCTGTGTAGCCTGTTCACTGAGATAGGGTCTGATGTTTCTTGATGTTGTATTGAATAAACCTATTGGATCATGCAGCTGTTGAAATGTGGTCTGTAAATGTCAGATTTTCATTGAAAGGCACCCCAAGGGTTCTGGGTTCCTGGTTGCCTTGAATGTGACATGGACTGGACTGCCGAATGGATATGCCTTTATGTTTATTTGATAAAAGTTGCATAGGCTGCTTTTACACTCAATTGCTTACAAATCCTTAGATTTTTGCAGATTGAAGTTAAATATCAGTTCAATCAATATATGTTTGTCATTTAAGCTGTTGGAGCCATCATGTCCACTGACATGCAGTAAAAATCTGGGTGTTTTTGTTTCTTTGCCTGCAAGGCAATTCTTGTAAGCAATGTTAGAACCTCTTCACCAGTCATGGGTTGCGTGATGTTTTTAAAGAATGCAAGGAGCTGTGAAATGAGCCTTGTGTGTGTGTGTGTGTGTGTGTGTGTGTGTGTGTGTGTGTGTGTGTGTGTGGTGCCATTCCTTTGAGACCTCTTTGCTCCAGAAGTGTCAAAAACCGAACAATTCCCAATGTGCATTTGAGCATGTGTCCGTTGACACCCAAGCAAGGTTTTTTTGATGCATCTAGACATTAATTGTCTAAAAGCATCTAGAAAATAATCTGTCTACGTGGTGTGCTTTAGGGAAATTTACCCAGAGAGTTGAAGTGGGTGGTGGCTGATTGAACCTGCTTTATGCCCTTTTTTCTCTCCCACCAGCACATCACTCCAGACAGCTACATCCCCTGCCTGACTGACCTGTGCAAAGCATTGTGGGAGGTGATGCTCAGTTACTACCGAACCATGCAGTGGCATGAGGAGCATGACAAAGAGGAGGTGAAGGATGCTGACAGAGGTAACTTATTCATACCTTTACTATGCCATCCTGTCCACTATTAAAGTCCCTCAAGCTCTCTTTACTCTCCCAAATGCATAGATTTTACTGAAAGGTATATTCGTGCCAAATTCTATTCATACTAATATGACTGCTTGAATACTTATACAGACAAATATAGTATTGATTGAAAGCTTGCATTTCACATGTTTGACAAAATGTTTCATTGAGTTCAAAAGACAGGTTTTTTTATGGGTATTGCATTTTATTTAGGATTTTCTGTTCTCGATTTTGTACATTTTTGTAGCTTAATGCCAGGAAAGGTGATTGAACAGTGCCGACATTCCTTTCTTTGCGTTTGATCGTTGCTGAAATTTAAATAATAGGCAGACTGCTCCGCTTTGTGTTGCTTGCAGAAAGTGTACATGATGCATTTCAGCTACAATTATAATATAAACACATATGCATCATTTTCACTGATGTTTAACACCTTCTAGAACAAATGGAAACAGTTCTTGGTTCACTATTGGTTTTATCAATATTCATAGCTGGTTTATTGCTTATTTTTTAAACTTTTCAACGAAGCGGTGTTTGCGTTTATGAACAAATTCTAGCACTGAATGTATTTTCGTGAAGGTAAAGCGCAAGAGTTTAATGGCCGTTTAAAGTGATTTTATCCTAGCCATGCCAACGACTAAGTGGACCGTCACACATCTGGTGTGTCGCATTCAAATGCAGCCCTCTCCAGCTCTTTAATTCTCATGACACAGTTGCCCTCATTCTCCTCTTGTTATTTTTTAAAAAGGCTGCAGGGGGATCTGTACTCGAGCCAGCGGCTCCGTTACAGGTGATCCTAAATCAAAGTGATCGGAGTTTCACCCACTGCCCTTGCAGCTGATGGATTCATAGGTATTACTTTAGCTTTGTACAGCAGGAAGCATTGTTCCTTATATAGAGGAAGTGTCATTTCTAACTGTCCGATGATGGCCGGGGTTGAAGGAGCCCAGGTAGGTAATTGACGGGGCTGTTCATGTTTATGGGCATGTTTGAGTGCAATGTGTTTTTGGAGCATTTGCTTCAGCACCTTCCCTTTGATGTTTGAAGTTCTTGAGTAGGCCTGAAATAAAATGGTGCTTGTAGTTGGTCAGGTCTGACGTTGGGAATTCATTGAATCACTCTAAAGCACCATTGTAGCCACTCTAGTGAATGGACTACAGTATACATTAGAGTAGCAACATGTTTCACTTGAATGTTATCAACTCAGACTGATCTCTGTACTTGCACCTTTATTAGAGGACAAATGGTTTGCCTCGAGAACATAGCAGCGGCAAACCTATTTATTGTAATGCACATTTCAAGCTATTTTCCTGTCAGGCTGCATTCTCAATGGTATATTAACCAGTTGAAGACAATTATTAACCTGGCAGACAAGTAGGTTTAACAACCAGAACATTAACCTACTCCATATTGACTTTGACATTTTCATTTGATATGCATGTTTAAATGTAATGCACTTCAAAATGCTGTAACTCTAGTTGGTTCCAAGTCCAACCACCTGCTACACTACACACATCGGCTGCGGTGCAGTCTGGTTGGAAACGTTTTTCTTAGGCAGATTAATTAGTGTTCACAAATGACAGACAGTCTTTTTAGAGTCAGGAACACTACATATGTGAAAAGAGAAAAACCAGAGAGGAATAAAATGCTAGTACAGCATAGGCAATTTACAGGCAGACATATCAAGAGAAAATAAAGATGCTAGCCAGAATCAACTATTATTTTTAATTATGATGTGAAGACTGAACATTGAAGGTCTTAGCCAAAACCTTTCCCAACAAACTTGTTAACTTTTTTTAATATCTACAACTTTTCAGGACGACTATTACACAGATGTGCCCTCTGCTTTTTTATCCTATAGTCTGTATTAATGTACTTAACTAGCTCAATAACTTACCAAATATTATTGCATTATGTTAACTACCATATTTGAGCCCAGAGGTTTCCAGGCAATCACAAACATGGGACTAGGCAAGTACATTAGAGATTTTACTTTTCCAGTGGGCTAGCTAATGAATGTATCCTTTGTCTACCATTTGGCCTTTCACGTGAGTCATGGTGTCTGCATGACCTTTTTAATATATTTTATGTATACATAAATTGTTAAAAATAAATTTCTGGGTAAAAACGCCTTTTATACACCATTTTTAAAGCTTAATTTTGTTTTTCGTGGCCGAGTGTCCCCTTGTGTCTCGATACCGTCCCTCCCCATCACAGCTACATTCCCAACACTGTGCTATTGCATACAGTGTCTCATCCTACAATTTATTTCTGTATTCGTATACAAACTGCACCAATATTAGTCATTTATTTCAACATACTGTGCAATATGTAAATATTTGTCAATATTTCGATCATCATAATTATTCATCTTATTATATGTTGGTATATATACTTTAGGCATAATTGGTCATCCAAGATCTGTTATAGATCTGTTTGTAAATCTTTTTTTGCATAAACAAAAGTGCAAAATGTACATATATTAGTTAGGTGTTGCAATATCACACAATTTTATTTTAAAGCATCGGTATTTGCCAATTATACAACCTTGAATATAGAACTGGAGCATATTAGTGTAGACAGCAGGTGGAACGTTTATTTTTGTTCTGATGTCTGGGAGATTATTAGGAACATGTGTTAACCACTGTATATGAGTGAAGAACAAGCCAGTTCCATGAGGTGATTCCTATCTAAAAAGAAATCTTTATTTATTGTGGAGTTCAGGTTTCTCATTTCACTCTGCCTGCGACTCTTATAACCATCATTTGTTCACTGAAGCATGGAGCACCATTTGGTGTGCTGGTCTGAGAAAACCCTTCACATTGTGAACTTTTGACATTATCCATCATATATATATATATAGTTCTGAGAACTCCATACATTCCTGAACTGAAATGTTTCTCATTTACATTTTACTCAACTATGAGTACACTTATAGCATTTTAACATCTGGTTACCTACAAAAGTGGAAAAGGAGGAAAAATACATTTAACGATTTCATTCCAGCTGTGCCACAGGAGCATCATGGGCATTTTGACAGCTGGTATCTCAATACGAATTGAGTTGATTATGTTTTACGGCTTGATCAAAGCCTGGCATTCGATCGGTGAGGAAATCACACTTATCTAGCACGGTTTTAGTCATCTTTAGGCAGACACTATGCTGTATTTTAAATACTCTACTTTCCCAACTTGATCTTCTCTCTAAACAAGTCTATGACTACAAAAAGTGTATTAATCTGAGGCCCCCTGCATTAGTGGGCATGCTCAAATCACTTGCATGTATAATGGCAGACACTTATGTGATCACTCGTGCATGATGCCATCACATTTATAAATACACGCACACAGAAGTACAAACCATACCTTAATGGGTTCAAAAAAAAACTTTTAAAATGAAAGTTTGGCAAAAATATAACTTTAGCACCAGTGTTCAGTGGAACAATAAGATGCTTTGGATGCTTAACACGTCTTGGTTGATTGATTACATATGATGTAAGGTGGGGGAATATGTAATTATGGAAATTTTGTTATAGGCCAGAGTGTTGATTTAAAGATGACAGGAACTGATGGTGTGTCTTACTAATAACTGCTTTACTCACAATCTAGCAGGAATGTAAATAATTACTATGCTTTGTCTTTGTTCTCATTCTTTACAGCTCTTTCATTGTCAAAGAAAACACAGCAGCAGATGTTACAAAGAACTAGTATGTACTGGTTCTTTGTAATCTGCAGAAAGTAAGGCGAAAGGGTGTGGATATACAGTGCCGAGCTGTCAGACCATGGCTTATCTGATATAAGCTTGGGATTCTTGCTTGTGTCGTGATTTAGATCACCTGGCACAGATAGATGAACAGAGCAGCAATAAGGTTCTAAGGTAGTTTTAAGGCTCTGCATTTTCAAATTCTGCCTTCTCAAAACTTTCCTGAGCAAGGAAATTGAAGCAAGCTTTATTGTTTTCTCATAAAAAATTATTACATTCCGGACTGTGTAGTTTCCTTCATTTCCTTTTTGTGGCCTCGGGGGCACAATCTGATGAATCTTGGTTGAAACTATGCAAATACACTGATTATGACCTACATGCTAACAAAGTCTTTTCATATTTAAAATTCACACAGACACCTCTTGGTTTAATCACTACTTAACCAGGATAAAGTTAATTAAAGGGTTTTTTATTTTGCATTAGAACAAGATTTGTGAGTGTTTTTTTTTATATATATATAAAAAATTTTGTACATTTAGCCAAATCTTTCATAATTGTGGTGAAGCTAAATTTAATTAAATCACTCATGCATAAATTATTTTCTACCCTTTTTTTATGTGAAAATAAAAATTGCCATTATGGGAGTGTACACCAAAAGGTTTATATATATATATATATATATTTTATTATTTTTTTTTTTATGAACCCTATTACCCAACCATCATCTCACATTTACATTTATGGCATTTGGCGGATGATCTTATTCAGAGTGACTTACATTTCTCTCATTTATACAACTGAGCAGTTGAGGGTTAAGGGCCTTGCCCAAGGGCCCAACAGTGGTAGCTTGGCAGTGCAGGGGCTTGAACTCCTGACCTTCTGATCAGTATGCAGAGCCTTTAACCACCAAGCCACCACTGCCCCATCTTTAATGCAAACTGGTTGCTGTGACTTACTATTGCTGTGTCTCAATTCACCTACCATTCGTCCTAAATAGTACCTGAGATTATCATGAGTGCATCCCAAATCGTAGGATGTTGAAATCAGAGAGGTACCTTTTAGAGAGGTGTAAATGAAATGTGGAAAAATAGCTCAAGGAATATTGAATGAAGAAAAGCTGATATGCAAGAAGGAGCTTGTTTACAGTGACTGTGTGTAACTAGGCAACAACGTTTTCTTCCGTTACATGACATGATCGTATGTCCCAGTACTTGCATAATCTTTTGCTACACACTCAGAAGTATACTCACGAGTGCATACTTTTAGTGCTTTTATAGTATAAGTAGGTGAAATTGTTTGTTTGAGGCTTGTGTCCACATAAGGTGAGCTTCATGAGCCAATACTTAAAGCATGCGTTGCTCCTTTGTAAAGTGAAGTAAACTTTTTTGTTCTGTGTTTTATTCTTAGCTAGTGCTTGGTTTCAGCTGGCACAAAACAATAATAATGAACACTTCCTGGAGTGTCTCCACACTTAAGAAAAAGGCCTGAGAAACTTTTTCCCCCACAGGATGTAGTTGTGTATTTTTAGTAACATGTCTGTTTGGTCAGGATATACAGTATATTACCTTGGGTTATTTATACAAGTCATTTTATATTACATAAAAGGTGACCCAATCTTTTCAGACACTTGAAGTGCAGCGCATATAAATATTGCTATAACCGATTTGGACAGGACTAAAATTACAGAGATCCTCGGGTAATGTCCCTGAGTAATCCTCTGAATACTCGGTTAAGGGGTCTTTGTTAAGGATTATTAATTCCTGTCTACACTAATGAAGGAAAGGTTTGTAAATGGAAATGCATTAATAAAAAAAGTAATTCCACTTGTCTTTTGAGGCCTTTATGAGAGGCGTAATGGTACTGAAACACAATTTTAAAGCCTCCATGGAAATGCTCATTGTCTGCAGCAAAATTTTTTCAAAAGTCCTGCAAAGAGAGACAAAAGACAACAGATGAAACGTATTGAACACATGCAGAACTCACATGGATTTGGCATCTGAGGTGTTTAAACATTTTTTTTTTTTTTCCAGAAACATCACTGAGCATTCTTGAAAATCGCTGAGCAATGTAGATTCGATTTATTATCATCAGTAGTAATAATGAAGTAAATATTTAATTGTAGCGATGAGGTTGTTTGCCTTTCTTTCGCTTTGGAAGTAGAAAATCAAGACATCGAAAGTGGCATGACCTCGAATGTCGCATGATGTACTAGTGATTTATTCGTATTTTAGCAATGAAATATTTTCAATGGGTAATGTCATAAATCTCCTTGAATCCAGTCAGTAAGAAGATAAAAATGTTCACTGGCATTTTGTCCTCCATGCTTGTTTTCCTTGCGTAATGACCCCATCCCCCCCTCCCACCCCCACCCCCCACCTTTTGACTTGGTCAGGAAAAATCACTGCACTTTTCTGAAAGACAGTGTTTCTCTTATGCAGCTGCTTTGTATATGATTACATGTGAAATGTGTACTGAAAGTTGTAAAAAGTTTGAAAGCACCTTAACTCAGCCCCTAAACTGGGTTGGCTCAAAATGGTCCATTTATAGACTCCCTTAGGAATTTTAGGCCATCTGTATTGAATTCTTCAGCCTCTGCGAGTCTTATCTTGAACATACAGTGTTTATGTGCTGCTGTGTGTTTTTTATTTTGTAACCTAAAGCACACACAGGCAAATCAGAAAGGGGAGGTTTAGAAAGTTCGAGTCTGCAGCTACGATTGTACAGACCGACCTCCTGTGTCCCTGTTTTATTAACCTTAAAACCTTAAAGTAATGTTGCAGCTTAACAAAGTATTCGAATTTCTGTCATTTCAGAACAGCAACAATGATTTCAATCAAATGAAGTGTGCCTGCTCAAGGAAATCGTCTGTTTTTTTATTCATTTAAAAATGCCAAGTCTTCAAAGAGATAATATTTATTATTATGTTTTATTTAAACTGGTATGTCCAATCCACAAAAAGGTCCGGTGAATTTATTTTCAAAAAAGATTTTTTTCAGTCAGTGCAGGCTAGTTTTGCGAGAGAATGGTCATGAATAAAAATAAGAATGTAATTTAAAAAAAAAAACTTTTTACATATGTATATGGAGCATTTTGAATGTTATATTGCTGTATTAATTGTTTTTAAATCTGTCATTTTTACACATTCATGTATAGCGGCTTATGCTATGAACAACCAATTCTGGTATAGCGGATTATGCTATGAACAACACTACAGCAACACATACAGCTTGTCTCAGTGCTACACACTTTTCAAATGCGCTGTTCCGACCCTCTTTCTGTTCTTGTTGAAAAGGTGGCAGACTCAACGAACGACATGCATATATCAGCCGAGCCGACATCGGTGACAGATCCAGATCAATACATCCAACCAGTGATATATTGATAGATCAATACATCCAACCGGAGGACTCCGGTAAGAGCAGAGGGGGTGGTCTCTGTATGTATGTGCATGAGAACTGGTGTAATAATGGAACAATGATAGACAAACACTGTTCTCCTGACCTCGAGTACATGTCTGTAAGATGTTGGCCTTTTTTTCTACCGAGAGAGCTAACCGTAGTGATTATCACGGCTGTGTATATTCCACCCGACGCCAATGTGAACATGGAACTCTCTCTCCGGCAGAACACCATAAACAAACAGCAGAGGGCTTACCCCGATGGTGTTCACATGATTGCAGGAGATTTTAATAATCAAACTTAAAGACTGTACTCCCGAAATTTTATCAACATGTGAAGTGTTTTACCAGAGGGGAGAACACTCTGGATCACGTTTACTCCAACATTAAGCATGCGTACAGAGCCACACCTCTCCCCCACCTCGGCCAATCACACCATCTCTCCCTCCTGCTCTCCCCAGCCTACAAACCCCTCAGACACAGCGCCACGCCCATCATAAAGTCTGTTATCATCTGGCCTGATGATGCAATGTCCAAATTACAGGACTGCTTCAGACAGACAGACTAGGATCTATTTGAACACCAGGACCTAGAAACACTCACAGGAACGGTACTGGACTATATCAAGTTCTGTATCGGAAATGTGACTGTGGACAAAAACATTCGGGTTTTTCCAAACCAAAAACCTTGGATGACCAACCAGGTCCGTACACTCCTCAGAGCCCGCAACGCTGCCTTCAGGTCTGGTGACAAAGCTCTCTATAAAATCGCCCGCACCAACCTGAAAGCTGGTATTAGAGAAGCTAAGGCAGACTATAAAAGGAGCATAGAGTCCCACCTGTACAGTAAAAATGCAAGGGAGGTGTGGCAGGGAATACAAAATATTACCATCTACAGAGGCCGTGATGCTGCAACAGGAGACCTGAGTGCGATGCTAGCAGAAGAGCTAAATTACTTCTTTGCACGCTTTGAAAGATCACAACAGCAACACTCATCTGCTCCAGCCTTGCCTCCACCATCGTCAAGCTCCTGTACTGGTCCAGCCCTGCCTACAACCTCCCCGGGTTCCTGCACCACTATACTTACTGTGAGGGAACACGATGTCAGAAGGATGTTTCTGACAGTGAACCCCAGGAAGGCTGCTGGCCCAGATGGAGTACCTGGTAAGGTGCTTAGATCATGTGCCCACCAGCTCGCCCACATCTTTACCAGAATCTTCAATCGCTCTCTGGCCCAAGCAGTCATCCCACACTGCCTAAAATCAGCCACAATCATTCCAGTGCCAAAGAAGTCTCCCACCACCTATCTAAACGCCCTCCGTCCTGTGGTCCTCACTCCAGTTATTATGAAGTGCTTCGAGAGATTGGTCCTACAGCATATTAAGGTCTACCTCCCCCCAGACTTTGATCCTCATCAGTTTGTATATTGCGCAAACAGATCCACAGAGGATGCAATCACCGTAGCTCTCCACTCTGTGTTGAGTCATCTAGAGCAGCAGCAGAGCTACGTCCGGATGCTGTTTGTGGATTACAGTTCGGCCTTTCATACAATCATCCCAGAAATCCTCAACACCAAATTGGTCGCTCTCGGCCTCTCCCCACACACGTGCCTGAATAAAGGACTTCCTCACCAACCAACCTCAGACAGTGAGACTTGGACCCCACCTCTCCTCCACTCGCATGTTGAGCACGGGTTCTCCACAGGGCTGTGTGCTGAGCCCCCTCCTGTACTGTCTCTACATCTACAATTGTAGTCCAGTCCACGACAACAACCTTATCGTCAAGTTTTCTGATGACACCACAGTGGTCGGACTTATTTCAAAGGGAGACGAAGCAGCCTACAGAAAGTAGGTCCTGAACTTAGCAGCCTGGTGTTCAGAGAACAATCTGGCTCTAAACACAACACAACACTGAGCTAGCTCCTCTTTACATCAATGGTGAGTGTGTGGAGAGGGTTCACACCTTCCGGTTTCTTGGTGTTATCATCTCCGCTGACATCTCCTGGACAGACAACATCACTGGGATTATTAAGAAGGCTCAAACACTGCTACACTTCCTGAGGGGCCTCAGGAAGTACAATTTGGATTCAAATCTGCTGCTGATTTTCTATTGCTCGTCTGTTGAGAGCCTGCTGACCTACTGCATTACGGTATGGTACGGAATCTGCACCATAGCAGACAGAGAGAGGCTTCAGAGAGTAATAAGAGCAGAACAGAAGATCATTGGCTTCCCTCTCCCCTCCCTCATGGATATTTACACCTCCCTTTGCCTCAGCAAAACGCATCATTAAGGTCAGCTTCCACCCTGGCTCTGAACTGTTTAATCTGCTGCCCTCAGGGAGACGTTACAGATGCATCCGATCAAGGACAAACAGATTCAAGAACAGTTTTTTCCCAAAAGTCATAACCACTCTGAACACACACATGCACTAATTCTCTACAGGTACACAGTGTCTCCGTGGTCTCAAACTGTGCAATTTTCATAGTCCCTGCATGGGCATTATTTATTTATTTATTTTAAATATATTCTACACCATTCTGTGCTGCAATATAGATTTTTTATTCTATTCTACCCTTTTTTTTTTTACTATTATTCCTTCTTATCTTATTTCTTTTTATTTCTTATATGCACATGTTGAGCACAGAAAAAAAGGGAGTGGCTCCTAATTTCATTGTGCGTGTATAATGAAAAATAAAGGCATTCATTCATTCATATGCTCCTTCACTCTAATGTACTGTAGTCTTTAAAAAGCAGGGAAAAGCAGTTGTGCTTTTCACGTGTGGGACTTATGTGAACGAGAAATATGAGTCAGAACATGGACGTGAACGAGAACGATTTGTTTACTTAAAAGATTCGTTCACAAAGGAAACACAGATAATGCAATGTGATGGCCTGAAATGTATTGAAGTAAGCTGACTGGTGAGGTGACCAAAATTGGAGAGACAATTGGAGGTTAAAAAAGCCCCTTTGCATTAATGATTTACAAAAGAGTAGGAGGAGCTGTCCATCAAACCTTTTGAGCGGGTAGTAAACATCAAGTGTGATGGATGAAAGGACGCGTTTTATTGTTGTGTGTTCAAATAAAATGGTGGTGCTTCAAGTGAGAGGAGAGTGTTCCCTTTTTTAAATAGAATGGCATTGTTGAATGGAAAATATTGCTTTATAAAGACGTATATTCAACATGATTTGTAAGCTGTCATGTGCTACTTCTCAGAGCTTACAAGCGGTACACTTACATTACTCATTTCTATTCATTCACACATCTCTGCTGACCGATCTCTGAGGGATGGCCAGTATAAATGCTTCACTTTTGAAGAGCAGTGTTTTTAAAATGATGCTCTCCAATGCATCCAAAGTGCCTTTCCAATACTGGAAGCTTTTTCAAAAGGAATTAGGCTTTACATTGTAGCTACTGAGTCTGGTTTTATGTTGAAATATCAATTCGAAGCCACTGTTACCTTAATTTAATGATCTGCTTACTATTAAGTCTTTTCATTTGAGCGATTTCTGATTTTAGTTTTCTCCTAGCTGGTGTAACTTGGGCAGGACAGAGTAGATTGGGAGTAGATGACTTGAGGTAATACCGTGTTCTAATCAGAATTTGCTTTACCCCAACCACAGAAATAAAAGCGATCTCTTTCCTGCTCACTCCGCCTCTTTGTACCAGAGTGACCACAACTGAGACTATATTTTTAACATCGTGTGCACATCATTTTTATACAGTAGTCTGTGATTGATTATAACACTTAAGCGACTGTAATATCAGAGTGCCTGGGCTGTCATGACATAATCATAGTCTTCAGCACTTGCTCTACATGTGTTATTCTCGCCGAGTGGGTCATGTGTTTAATTAATAAGTAACTTAAACCAAAAGCATTAACTTGGATTCAAGAAACCATGGAGCAGCTGTCCAGAGTGTTATCCTTATGTTAGCCTTAAGGTTATCTATAAGCTAGTGTGCTCCAAAGCAATGACAATTTACATTTAGTAGGTATATGCATTCAAAATGTTCAGTCTCTCTCTACTACCAATACGGATCAAGCCATTTTTATGACATCATTCTGTACTTCAGCTTCTTATCAGATTTTCTGTCCAATCAAATGCGTCCCATCCCAAACATTATAAACATCACTTCGCCGAAGTTACAATTATTGAAATTACGAGAGAAATCATATCAGTAAGCATCGGTTGTAAATGTGTCTTCGGCTGTTCGAATGTGCATGTTTTATTCAGGTTTCCAACTGTAAGTTGGTTAAGGAAATGGCTTGAATTCATTCACTTTGAAGAAGGAGGTATTTGTCATCTCGCGGCTTTGTGACCGGCATATTTCCATGGTACTAACTGTCAAGTACGGTTTAGCCCAGGCTGTGAGGTAAGCTAAATGTTATTCCCTATGTAACAAGGGGGAGGAGCCACTTATTATGTCCTGCCCTGACTTCCTGTTTCAGCGGAAATTACAACACATAACTAATAATGCTGCACATTTAAAGCCACTTCACGTAGCAGGGCTTAAATTGAATCTTTTCTGCACTGTCCTCTGTCTTGTGAGCCTTCATAGGAGGAATTTAGTCTAACTTTGACCAGCTTTTTCCAAAATGGTCTGACTGTATTGTCATTGGTCATAGACCTTGGCTCTATTGATGGGTCGAGGGATTTCATTCGAATTAATTTATTAGTGACATCATGCAGAGTGAAATTATTTCAGAAGCAAATATACCCCGGATCATTTACTGATCGGTCAGTGGCTCGGGTGTGTTGTTTTTCCTCACTTTCTCATTGATGGTGTGGAGAAAATAGAGAGAAGTGAAGATGGTAATGATTTTCTCAAAGAAACCATTAGGTTTACAACTTTTTGTGTAAATAGATTAATCCAAATGGTTATGGTCATAAATATAAACAATGCACTTTAGATTGTAATTACCAGAAACCATTTTCTGAACTGTCCATCATAGGATTTGTGGCATGCTACCTGTAATATCATAGCATTAGATTTCTGCCTTGTGCTTCTGAAAAAGCTGAATTTTAATAGCACACACTTGGGTATGCGAGTGCGTGTGAA
Organism: Noturus placidus; assembly: GCA_022414735.1. Taxonomy (NCBI): domain Eukaryota; kingdom Metazoa; phylum Chordata; class Actinopteri; order Siluriformes; family Ictaluridae; genus Noturus; species Noturus placidus. The sequence continues at coordinate 44,419 of JAFFST010045411.1, forward strand.
ACATTGAGTAATGCACCAATCCCATGTCAAATTGACAATTGCACCTCTCGTTGCCTGCCAGTGCCTTCTGCATTTATCTCTGCCCTTGTTAAGTCTACTCCTCTCATTTGGCAGTGCTGTCAACAGGTAAATTGCCTTTGCTGGCCTGTGACTTTGCTGTCTAATTTAGCACAGCGCATAATCTGCAACAATGGCATGTTCAGAAAAAATCCCTGTATGGTTAAACGTGATATCCAATAAAATCCTCAGGATTACCCACTGGAAGTAAAGATTGATGGTGTTTCTTGGGTTGCTCTGTGGTGCTTTTATGAAGAGATCATCAGGTTGTCCTTGGAAATGGAGAAATAGTGAGTGAAGATATGGCTGAGGGTATAGTTGTCACTTGCTGTAGATTTTCCTTCAGATGATACGGTTAAGCCGTGTGCAAAGATTTTTCTGTTTGATGACTTCTTTATATTTCTGCTATTTCCTATTTCACTTCTCCATTCATTTTGTTCTTTCCACAAGGGAAGAAGCCATTTTGGATTAACCACAGTATTTTACTGCAAAGTTTTTATCTAATTATCTCAAAACTTGCACTGTTAAATCCATGATAATGGAGATTGTTTGGTTTCCTTCTCTAATATCCTATATTCATGAAGATGGAGAGTGAGGTGGTTCGGTTTCCCCTCTGTCTAATCAACTTTTTCTCCCATTTATGTCTCATTTCAGAAAGTTTTTTGAGTATAAGGTTGAATTTTTGAATGATTTCAGTTTTCTCATGAATGCAATTTTTTTGTTTTGTCTTATGTTTTGTTTTTCTGTCGAAAATTTCAGTTTACATGCATTATATACAATACAAAATACACTGCTCAAAAAAAAAATAAAGGGAACACTTAAACAACAAAATGTAACTCCAAGTCAATCACACTCAATCAAACTGTCCACTTAGGAAGCAACACTGATTGACAATCAATTTCACATGCTGTTGTGCAAATGGAATAGACAACAGGTGGAAATTATAGGCAATTAGCAAGACACCCCCAATAAAGGACTGGTTCTGCAGGTGGTGACCACAGACCACTTCTCAGATCCTATGCTTCCTGGCTGATGTTTTGGTCATTTTTGAATGCTGGCGGAGCTTTCACTCTAGTGGTAGCATGCGACAGAGTCTACAACCCACACAAGTGGCTCAGGTAGTGCAGCTCATCCAGGATGGCATATCAATGCGAGCTGTGGCAAGAAGGTTTGCTATGCCTGTCAGTGTAGTGTCCAGAGCATGGAGGCGATACCAGGAGACAGGCCAGTACATCAGGAGACGTGGAGGAGGCCGTGGCAACAACCCAGCAGCAGGACCGCTACCTTCGTCTTTGTGCAAGGAGGAGCAGGAGGAGCACTGCCAGAGCCCTGCAAAATGAACTCCAGCAGGCCACAAATGTGCATGTGTCTGCTCAAACGGTCAGAAACGGACTCCACGAGGGTGGTATGAGGGCCCGACGTCCACAGGTGGGTGTTGGGCTTACAGCCCAACACCGTGTTGGACGTTTGGCATTTGCCAGAGAACACCAAGATTGGCAAATTCGCCACTGGTGCCCTGTGCTCTTCACAGATGAAAGCAGGTTTACACTGAGCACATGTGACAGACGTGACAGATTCTGGAGACACCGTGGAGAACGTTCTGCGTCCTGCAACATCTTCCAGCATGACAGATTTGGCGGTGGGTCAGTAATGGTGTGAGGTGGCATTTCTTTGGCGGGCCGCACAGCCCTCCATGTGCTCGCCAGAGGTAGCCTGACTGCCATTAGGTACCGAGATGAGATCCTCAGACCCCTTGTGAGACCATATGCTGGTGCGGTTGGCCCTGGGTTCCTCCTAATGCAAGACAATGCTAGACCTCATGTGACTGGAGTGTGTCAGCAGTTCCTGCAAGAGGAAGGCATTGATGCTATGGACTGGCCCGTCCGTTCCCCAGACCTGAATCCAATTGTGCACATCTGGGACATCATGTCTCGCTCCATGCACCACAGACTGTGCAGGAATTGGTGGATGCTTTAGTCCAGGTCTGGGAGAACGGGTGTGTATGTGTATAGGATGTGTTTGGGTGAGTTAATTAACCCGCTTGTAAAGCGCTTCAGTTTACCGCTGTTCATTCACTGTTCATTTTCAGCTCGCGCAACTTAAACGGCTCAATCCCCGACATTACTGACTACGACTGGATTATTTGATCAAGGTTTCTTTATTAACATTTTTCAACTCAAATATATACAGCAAATAAACAAAACAAAACAACCCCCCCTCCCCCCCCAGTGCCAGACACAGAACATACATAATACAAATTACAAAGCCAGACCACCATAGAAAAGAAGAGGGCAAAAAAACAAAATCATAGACAATTAACACATTATACTGTCAGCATCCAGGTCCCTAACAAAGAACAGAAAAGGTTGCCAGATTTTGTAAAATTTCCCAGTCGCTCCCCTGACAGTGTACCTAATCTTTTCCAATTTAAGATGACACATGACGTCCCTGACCCAGTGACCATACACTGGTGGAACAGGATCCTTCCATCTGAACAATATTAATCTCCTGGCCAGGAGAGTACAGAAGGACATCTTGCTGGTCTCATACCGTCTAAAAGGAGAATTCTCCGGGGTCACCCCAAACAGTGCAATAAGAGGGGGCGGTTGTACTATACTTCCCAATATCCTAGTGAAGGTATCAAATATAGATTGCCAGAATGTGTACAGCTTTGGACAAGTCCAGAACATATGCAACAGAGTGGCTGGGGCCTGTCTGCATTGATCACATGTGGGGTCAATGCCAGAATTAATCTTTGGGAGTCTAGTTTTTGACCAATGCAGACAGTGAACAATTTTAAATTGGACAACCGCATGTCTGAGACATATGGAGGAGGAGAAAATCCCCTTGATTATGACTGGATTATTTGATCCATTAAAACTGTTCTTTCTAGATTTTTCTTTTTCAAAAAGCATTCTTAGTGTATTTGTAATATCTTGTCATTTTTTTCAAAAGCAGGTTTTCATTAAAATTGGTGCTAGTGCTTGCTACACATTTTAAAAATTGAATGCACACAGGTTTTGCAATCGAATGGGCATTTTTATTTTAAATTCGACGAATATTCAACGTTCACATTTTAATTTGACAGCCCTAGAGCAGATGAGAGGACAGGAGCAGTGCGATTGGCTAAAATGTTGGTCATTCATTTTTATGCAAACAAACATGCATTTAAGCTATGATTCACTGATACTAAATTTCTGATCCGATACCAATAAGCGATAGTTCTGCCTTTGTATGCCTTCTCTTAAACGAATAATAATTAATTCCAAAATTCTGAAAGAAATGCAAATAAAAACTTTATTCTCTCCATTTCAACAAGTTGTTTCACAGTACCTGGTCTCATAAACAGAAAACACATTACTCTAACATTAACACATGAACTAAATTATGAAGATTAAAGTAAAATTTCTTCACTTATTGAATGTTATTAATCCATTTTAACAGAATGAATTGACTGAATTAAAAAAAAAAAAAAAATCCTCCTGTTAGGCTTCACATTCACTCACCACAAACACCAAACTGGTAATATATATAACCATAACTATAATATGAACTTTCTTTAGGGGGATGATATTAACTCATATTAACATTTAATAGATATGAAATACACTACAAATATATTTTTCTGTGCAATATGTACTTTTTTGTCAACTCATCTTCATTTAAATCTTTCTACAGTGTATTGGCCCTTTAATTCAGTACAATCAGCGCAGCAAAATGAAAAAAAATAAAATAAAGACTCAACGCCAAAACTCCCGTTTCACTGTTGCTCGCTTCCGGTATAAAATTTTAGCAGCACAGAGCTTACAGAGTTTACAAACTGCAGTTTTGTCGTCATTCCACACAAGAGACGTCATCTTTACACACAGCACAAAGTCGATGTGTTTTCCCACCTTCTTTTGATTGACAGGATATAATCGGCCCTGATCATAGGATGAAAAATAGCCTTTATTATGCATTAGTGCATCTCTAATTTAAACACAATGTTGAGGTCAGCAAAAATGGTCAAGGCATGTCCAAATATCGCTCGATAAGTCGATGACGTAATTATTGTAACGGGCCTACACCAACTGGATGTTACTTTCTTCTGATCCAGTTATGGTCAAATCCTAAAATGTATAACTCAAAGTAACTGATATGAATTCATTATCATCATACAATTACGGGCGGCGGTGGCTCAGTCGGTAGAGCGGGTTGTCCACTAATCCACCAACCGTGGGGTTGGCGGTTCGAAT